>NCSJ02000421.1:0-34172 GCA_002812745.2 Scytalidium lignicola | reverse complement strand
AGCCAACAACTGTAGCCGAAATGGAACAAATGGTCACAGAAGAATGGGAGCGCATACCTCAGGAATGGATCAATCAATTAGTATTAAAGCAAGAACATTGGGTCCATGTACTAATGGACCGCCATGGGTGGTCAACTCCTAATTAAATGCTAAGAGTGTACATAATAATCATGATTTTACATGGCTTATAGCCTAAAAACACGGACCCATCTGACCAGGCTCGTTAGGAAGCAATTCATCTAGACCGGAGCCAGCGAAGTCACATAAAATGAGCCTGCCGTCGTCATGAAGGAGGAAGTTATGAAGACCGAGGTCTGCATGTACAACGGATTTAGAATGAATACATGTCACAGCTAATACGGCTTGAAAGGGCCAACTGAGCTTTATTAGTATTTATATCATGATAGCTATTTTTGAGTTCACGAACCGACTTCTTTCTAGAATCGAGATTATTAAAGCAATCTATCAGACTTCCATGACGATGATATTCAAATAACAGAGCACTACGTAACAGTGTGAATGATGGAGGGCTTTGACCTAGATATTTGAGAATATTTGGATGTCGCTGAAGACGTTCATATATCCTTTTCTCAGCCTTCTGATCCTCGAGGTCTTGCGGGGACGGGATCTTGGCGACAATATTTGTCCCAGCAACATGCACGACCTCAGAGGATAGTCCAACACCGACACCTCTTAATTTGTCTCTTGTAAGAGTGGGAAAATCGAAGCGCAGATCCTTCATTGTGCAGAGTAGAGCGAGGCAGGTGTCGACTTGATTAAATTTACACACTAGCAGCATCTAGCGACGGAGTAGATTCGCTCACTGAACAACTAACTATATCACAGGAGGTCACGGATTGGATCACCCGGTAAATTAATAAGAGTAGAGCTCTAGATAGATACCTATCAATTTTGCCATGTGTTTCGATAAGGGGATGTCCCCGATCATTAGTTTATCGCGCGGCCCGGCCCAGCGGGCGCTAGAGCGTCGCTTCAAGCGCACCGGGTGGAGGGTCAAAGTGGGGTCTGTGAAGTCACGCATGAAATGGTATCACATTGCTGAATTGTGCTGGCTTTGAGTGAGCATGCCTATTGGATCGCGTGGAGATGCGGTGATTGGAAATGGATTGTATTATGATTGAAATACTGCACTTTGGATAACACCTTCAAGGCCAATAGCTTAACCTCCTTTTCATCCACCAAATTCATCTCATGATTGATATTTGCACAAGCATCCAAATTCAGCAGCAAAGCAAAAAATAAATAGCTAAGAATCTCTCTCACATATTACTCCATTCAAGGAATATTCCGTCTTAAATTTCTCTTACAGGATCAACAATATTCTCAGGAAAGTCATCACAAAATGAGCGAGTAACTTAGCCTTCAGAACATTCGAGACCCTATCACCAGGCCTTAAGAGACTCAGATATAGTTCAACACTGTTACAACCCCACCCGTCAAATCGTTGGTGGTATTTTCCATGGCAACCTTGTAGTTAAAATATCAAAAGAAGCTGTGGTGAAATTTGGTCGGGGGGNTAACTACTGAAGAGGTTGACAATCAAAGAAAGGCATTCGAGTTGCTTGACTATCGTGTTGTTTGTGTCCCTAAAGTATATCGTTATTTTTCTCGAGAGGGAAACGGCAAAATGCCTCCCATATGATTTATGGTTATGGAATACGATCATGGAAAAGTCTTTGGATCGCTTAACAGTGATCAAATCGACAGGATTGCACAAATCTTTTCGTACTTTTCAAGTATACAAGGCCAACATCCTGGCCCATTGAAGGTATCTCTAGATCTTGCTCCCGGGAATATCATATGGCTAGAAGATGGCTCGGTATGTCTTCTCGACTGGGCTTCAGCTGGCTTTTATCCTAGCTTCTTCGAGGTTTGCCTTCTGAAAATCATGAAGGACAGCCACGGCGATTACGAGACAATTTTAGTAAATCGGATGAAGAAGTTAACAAATAACGAAGAAGCATAAATGTTACTTTTAGAGCATTCATTTTATAATGACGTTAAATATTCCTTTATAAGTTTTTCTAGTTCACGTAACTTAATAGTTACTAACATTAGTCAAGCGGTTAATCCACACTACTTTGGATTGATGGAAATAAAGTATCAGTATTGTGATGGATAGATCTTAGAGCTTGTAAGGATTAGTCTCTTTTATAACTTTGAATACACTTTCAAGTGAGTATCTTCTAACTAAAACAGATCTTCCATATGTGTTCTCACTCGTTAATTGTCCCCCTGCGGATAAGAGGATTGCTCCTGAAATTGGGGCAGATGGGTGGGTGACGGTGGCATGCATAGCAGGCGCCTTACGCCAGGAGTACATCATATATATAAATTATCATTAATATCTTGGGCGTTATTTGACTTATGAGAAATCCGATTACTAATTAGTTTAAGAGTTTGCAAAAGTTCACTTAATTAAAATCTAACTATATTACTGTAAGTAATATTTCGGATCAATTTTATTTATATATCCTATAAGGCTATAAATCTATTTTTGACCTTAGCAAAAATCTATCTTTTGCCCTTATAATTCGTACATATATGGCATTGATTAAGCGCTTCCTTCTCCAGAAGGACTGCTCTTCACACCGGTAGAGGGCTTCTCCTTCTTTCCATCATCGTTAACCCTCGGAATATCTGGAATTTCCACTCCATCAATCTTATATTCCAGACCAGGATAGGCGTCACTTAAAATCCACACATCCATTTTCCGAGACTTGCCCACATCCGCACCTTCTGCTTCTGGTAAGCTGATAGAAACTGTCGAGGACAGCTTTTGATTATTCCCGGGCTTGGCAGCTGCACCAGCTGCCTTCCCAACATTCCAGCCTGCTCTCTTGATAGCTACGACCTCATCTCGATCCTGGATACCCACAATAACAAACCAGCCTTCTGTTTGCGGCTTTGGGAACCTAGGAGCATATATTCTAGCCTGTTTGTCAACTAATTGATTGAAACGGTGCAACGTCACCGTGATGGATAACGCAGTCACATGTTGTACGCTAACCTTCAGGTTTGGAAGCATACTTGTCGCTTTCGTGAAACGATCTACAACTCCTGGAGATAGCTTGAGGCTGCGGACTATTTGTTGAAAGGCAGGTTTGTTGAGAGATGAGAGATCTTGCAATCTCTGTGGCAGCTGTGTTTTCTGGGTATTAGAAGGCATATCGGTTGATATTCCAGGGAAAATCGACAGAGGATTATCTGTGGGCCATCTAGCACTCTTGATGCATTGTAGAAGCGTGATCATCTCTCGACAACTCGACAAGTACCCAAATTCTGTAAGAACATCAATGCTTGCCTGAATAATACGGATAGCTTGATCCAAAACACTGGTTTGATCTCCCACATAATCAGATATGGGCAGGTCAATTCGTGACATATGTGCTTGAAGCAGAAGAAACGCTTTCACGTGGGGATCCCACATGGGCAAATCGCCAAACGAAGAAGTAGGAATTGGAAGGTTTTTGGCGAGCTCAATATTGACGAGATCTTCGTTGTGCCGCACGGGAAGCTCATCATACTCTGTTCCAGACGACATCCAAGACAGCACATCAGCAAAGCTGGCATTACGCGCAGCGTTCTTTACTAGATGTCTGATAGTGCGGTGCGACAAGTAGTAGTAACTCATGATCTTTCCCAGAGGAGTCGGATCGACATTGCCATTTGGATGTAGCTCGAGACATCTTGACTCTGCCAATTCCCCAAGAGATTTGTCAACCAATGAGATCATGTAATCATTTGCTAGCTGTTGTGCTGCAATTGTATTATGTTCTTCAGCGGAAATTTCCAGACCGTAGTAAGATGGGTTCTTGTGAAGTCGACGAAAGAAGAATGTCCACGTTAAGTAGTCAAGAGCATCTTGCTTGGTCGCGATAGTTTCAGCAGAGACTTCGGCACCAAGATGGTTGTCTAAAACTTTATGGAGAGAAGATTCTACTGGAAATCCGGTATGTAGGAAATGCTTGTAGAAAGCCTTCTTCGACTCCTGAGTGAAGATACGGGCAATTCCCGAATTATCAAACTGAGGACGACCTGCTCTACCTAGCATTTGAAGCACGTCGGTTAAATCCATGTCTTTGTAGCCTTCTGTCTTTGCATCGAAGAATTGCGTCCCCTTCACAACTACTAGGTGAGCTGGAAGGTTTACGCCCCAAGCCAGAGTGCTAGTGGCAACAAGAATTTGAATCTTATTATTAGCAAATAACTCCTCCGAGAGGCTGCGGTCTGATTCAACTAAGCCTGCATGGTGTAAACCAATGCCAAAGGCAAGTGCTTCCTTCAGAGCATCGTCTTTAACTCGAGAAAGATTTAATTGGAGGTCCTCTTCTGACATCCCTAGGAATCGACGAGGATTATCCTCCATCCCACAGAAATTTATCAGGTCTTTTGCTGTTAAGCGAGTCTGTCTTCTTGATGCTACAAACACAATAACTGGTTTGTCTGGACTATGGTTTTTTATCGCCATAAAAGTCGGGCGATTCATCGACTGCATCAACGGACAGAATCCGCGGACTTCTGGGAAGCCATCGATGAAGATCTCTAAAGGTACCGGACGGACGCTGTGCCTGAAGTTGAAAAGCCCTTCCTTTACTCCAAGCCAATTCCCTAAGTCCATAGCATTAGCACAGGCTGTCGACATCCCTACAAGTCGTACTGAGTTCTTGTTTTGAGCTGCGATATAATTCATACGGGACACGATAATCTCCAGGATAGGTCCTCTATCCCCACCCAAAAGATGAATTTCATCGATAATCACTAAACTGACTTGTCTGACGTATCCTCTCGTCTGCCAGCTACGAGAGATACCGTCCCATTTTTCAGGAGTTGTAATGATAATATCAGCATCTCTAATAGTACGGGTATCTGGTGTATTATCTCCAGTTAATTCAACCAGTCGTAGTCCTAACTGGCGTGTAAGACGAGAGCCCCAGTCTTTTACACGCTCACGGACAAGAGCTTTCATGGGCGCAATGTAGACAACTTTAGAACCAGGCTTCTCCCGGAAGGCCCACCACATAGCAAGCTCCGAAGCGACAGTCTTCCCAGATCCTGTTGGTGACCCAAGTAGAACATTGGCGGATGTATGGTACAAAGTATGGAAGAGTTGGGTCTGCATTGGGTTGAAAAATTGGAACCTCTTCCCATATATCTCTTCCAAAGCCGGGTTTTTTAGAGCACTTAGAGGTAAAGGTTGAAGGTTTAACAAATCTGTATAGACGCTTTCGGTATCTGGCCTAATCAAATGCTGGAAAGAGACAGGCTGGACCGTCTCAGCACCAAGCCATCTATCCGACACAGCTCTAACATATATCTGAGTAGGAAGAGGATCTGAGAGAGGGATGGTAAAGTTTAACTCATGATCATCATACATCTTCTTTCGATTTATAATGAAAAATTCATGGTGGTAGATTTCAGAAGTTTCAGAGTTCTCAACCCATATCCAATAGCTCTCAGAAGTTCCATGATGTCGATCATTCCAACTAAAATCCGGTGTTAACCAGAGTCGGATGCGCAGGACATCTCGGTTTAAAGGGGCGATTTCGGCGTCTATGCTGAGAGTTGGGAAGTTTTTGAGGATCTTGGAGATAGTTTTGCCAGCTGAGTGATTATGCACTAGCTCCCCTATTTCAGCAGCTTCCATATCTCTGAGTGCTTCAATCGTAAGATTCTCCTTAGCATCTAGCTGATTCAATACAGGCTTTGGTAGGTCGAACTGATGGAGAGGGTGCTGGAACGCCCATATCCTTTTCTCAATGGATTTACACAATGATAGTAAAACAAGGCACTGGTGGCCCCAACGACGATTTAATGCGATCATGAACAGGGCTCTGCATATTCTAGCCGCTTGTTGGGAAATGTAGTTTAAATCGTTAGTTAGAGCAAAATCTTCTAGCCGCGCTTGGGAGATATAGGATTGTAGCAGAATATTCGTCTTGGCATGAGGTGAGTCGATCCCTTCGCCAATATCGCAGAAAGTCGATTCCTCCTTCAGTCTCGATAATTCTTTCGACTCCTCATCTCTAGACTGTATATTGTCAAATTCTCCACTCATTGATATCATTCTAAGAACATCGGCTTCGGTTGCCTGGGGCTGCATCATGGTATTGAATATTTGGATGCTTGTATGAAGAATATAGAACTGGCTTGCAATTCTTCCAACATCTTTGCTTCTCAACTCCTCTGTGACCTCATTGAAGATGATCATCTGACTTTGCTGAAGGGTTCGTGCAGCCTGTATAAGCAGCTGGCGGCGACGTTGGACGAGCGTAGGATCATCACGAGCCTCCGCCCATTCGATACCATAAGCTAAATTATTCCGCTGCATCCGCACGAAAAGATACGAATATCCTAACCACTGTACTGCTTCTTGTATAGACGTGACTGTCCCCAATGCAATTTCGGCATTCAGATTGTCGACTAAGTGTTTCGAGAAACGTGATTCAATCGGCACTTGAGAGGTGACCGCCTGAAGATAGTGTGGGAGCTTATCATGGGTTGTACAGATCATGCCAATACCAGTATCCTGAAATTGGGGACGTCCAGCACGTCCGAAAATCTGGAGGACATCTAAGATCCCAAGATCGATAAATTTACCGTCTTGGGCACTGTATACTTGAGTACCTTTAATAACGACTGCAGCGGCTGGTAAGTTGACACCCCATGCTAACGTTGCTGTACAGCAAAGGACTTTAAGGACTCCACTTCCGAAGAGCCTCTCCATAAGGTTTCTGTCTGATCTTGCCATTCCAGCATGGTGAATACCAATGCCTTTAGGCAACAATTCTCTCAGCTCTCGCCCTCTACTGCTCTTTATATCCCTTATAGCTGCCTCATACCCAGGATGCCCAGATGGATCGAAAAGGTCAAGACACATCTCATCGGTGGCCTTTTCATAAAGCATTTTAGCCGTATTAAATGTATCTTTTCTCGAATGAACAAAGACCATAACCTGATGATCTAGTTGGAGCATCTCTTTAACCTTTTCAAACGCGGTTGTGTCCAAGTTATCCCGCGAGGTTTTTGTGCCTGCTTTACCTTTTACCCCTATAAAATGTTGTTCGAGGGGAACGGGACGAAATGAAGCATCGAAATAGAACAATCCTGCATGGCGATTCACCTTGAGAAAATCGGCGACATCAATGTAATTAGGAAGAGTTGCAGAGAGTCCGACAATTCTGATTAACGATTGGGTACTTTCCACTTGACGCTCCGTACGAGCCACGAGGGACTCAAGCACTGCTCCACGGTCATCGTGGAGCATGTGCACTTCGTCAATAATCAATAGACGAACCTTCTGAACCAATTCGGTATCACCGGTGCCTTTTCGAGTTACAACATCCCACTTCTCCGGAGTCGTCACTATAATCTGGGTTGCTATAATCTCCTTCTTTGTAAGGTGCATATCTCCCGTAAACTCTCGGACTTGGATACCAAGCCAAGCAAGACGTTTCCCCAACTTCTCAGTGATTTCAGCTGCCAAAGCTTTCATAGGTGCAACATAGACAATCTTAAAGTCTTCAGTATTTACAACGAAGTCTGAGGCACTGGGTACTTCTGCTGGATTTGGAGAGATGTTTTGACCAATTTCATGAAGAATGGTGAGCATAGCTGCATCAGTTTTACCCTATGGTTTTCAGCAAATGTTACAATCTCGTGTTGGTATTACTTACAGCACCCGTAGGAGCACAGATCAACATGTTTTCACTTGTTCGATACGCTACTTCATAAACCAAACTTTGCATCCGATTGAGAGTCTTATAGTTTTTAAAGGTCATTCTACAGAGACCATCCATCTCTGAAATGGATACCAGTTTTCTTCCGGCACCAAGAGTCCCTACTTTCGCTGCTGGTATAGAAAATTCTTTGTATCGCTGGGCTTAGTTAGAAACCAGTTCCAGAAACTGCCCATCGAAATGCTCGCGGTGAAAAGAGCGAAGAAAACCATGAAACTTGATCACACTACTTACCTCATGATCTGTTTCCTTAGTGCCCATGGGCAAAGCATATTTTCTTCCATTGAGACTCAAGGTATTACCAGCAGAATGAGCTTTATACACATGGGGGTATTGCTCTTCATCCCGGTCGACATGCGGGGCGAGAGGGGCATGCTTATGCTCATAGTCCTTTTTTCTCAATGCCTCTTCACGTTGACGCCTTGTCAAAAGCTTACCTTCAAATATCCCATCATCGTGCTTCTTAGTGGCAGAAGAAGCAGCAACAATACCCTGACGGTGAGAAATGAGCTCGATGACAAAGTCCAGATCATCGAAACCAATAATATCAGTAAGTGCGGACTGTAGTTCATCTTCCCCAATATCTGATGCAAGTAATGCTGTTATTTGCTCTTGAAGATCATGCGCTGATAAACCTTGGCTCCTTGTGGTAAAGGCGAGACACTTCCCATTGAGCCATTCTTGTCCATATGATTCTGCAGTTGATGAAGAGTTAAGAGCAGTGTTGGAATCACTGCTATAGTAGTCTTCTTCACTATCACTAATAAAATCCCAAACATCATCACCACTATTTCCAGAAGTGAAATCTTCCTCATCTTCTAGATGGAAATTAAGAGATTTAAGTTCAGGCGGCAAGACAGAGCTATCTGATGACTTTGGAGGCAATTTCAAATCCGCCAGAGCAGCTCGCATAGCTGCAACCTGGGCACGCCATTGTTCTTCTGCTGAATCCAGAGTATCAGGAGACATCTCTTTACATAAAAATCAACCTTGTTGCCTAGTATTTACGAAAGAAGAGAATATTGTCTAAAGAGTTGCAGTTGGAAATATACGGGGTTTCGTTTTACCGGTTCCGACAATCTGTTGGTGACATCCCCACGTCTTACCGCCTTGGAGGGTTCCAGGTTTCACCTCTCTCCCTTACACCATACAACATCTCTTGATAAGCATAATATTTCAAAATGAGAATCTACTACATTGGAGTAGGTACTTTATACTCGTATCTACATGTAGTTCTTTTGCTAATCGGAACAAGATCGTTAGGAACGAATCCAAGCCCGCTGACGAGCTATGCGCCGAGAAGGATCTCTCTCAATACTCTAGGTTCACACAGAAAAAGTAAACATCAATGGGATCTTATTAATGGTGAAATATCACTGATATAAGATACAGTTATGGCGAATTTATGACCCTATTTAGCAAAACAGTCGCCGAGAGGACGCAGCCAGGACAACGACAAGATGTAGAACAGCAAGGTCCGATTTTCCTATGTTTTCTAAAGACAATTCTAATTCTGTACCAGATTATACATTTCATGCATATGGCCGAACAGAAGGTGTATGTGGTATCATCATCTCAACCCAGGACTACCCCGCGCTCGTAGCACACCAGCTACTCTCGAAAGTCGTTGATGAATTCCTGACGAAGCACCCACGTTCTGCATGGGCCAGCCTTGCTTCAGGTCAGACATTGACATTTCCCGAGTTGAAGGAATATATTGTGAAGTACCAGGATCCGCACCAGGCAGATAGCATCATGAAAATTCAAAAGGAGTTAGACGAAACGAAGATTGTGCTACATAAGACTATTGAAAGTGTGTTGCAGAGAGGAGAGAAAATTGATGACTTGGTCGCGAAGAGTGATGGGTTAAGTGCACAAAGCAAGATGTTTTACAGTGAGTCTTGTACGAAGAGCTCAAAGATGCGACCACTAACTCTCGAACAGCACAAGCAAAGAAGCAGAATTCCTGCTGTATCTTAATGTAGATGATATTTCTGGGATGGCGTTTCTTATTTACGATATACATCGAGCATAGCAATCGTTTCAATGAAGTTATCTCGCCTTCTTTTGAAGGATAATTAGAACATTGGCGCTCTTCATGAAGTCGATTAACATTACTCGTGCGCCAGATTAATATAAGCTAGGTACCAGCTTCTCCCTTACGGCCAGAGAACCCTAGAGAACTGGCCACAATTCTGCCAGTCTAACCCATTTTCATAGCTCCGGACGCCAGATCTCCACGGCTCTTATCCCTCTTTCGTCTAGTTTATCCCGTATAAAAATACAATGACCACATCATGGCTCTGGGCCTGGCTCAACCCTGTCATACGTCCAAATCATTCATCATATACTCATACAGGCAGTTGTGCTCCCCCAATCGAGATGCCTGATCGATCGATCGCGGTTCCAATATATGGACCAATAATTGGTATATTCCTTGCGAAGCCAGCAATTGTCCCTAAGAAATCACCGAACAGAATGAATATCCCATACAACTCGATTAAGAACCCTATGAGGGGCCATCGAAAAAGGATCAGAGCGAGACCACCGAAGAAAGCGCCAGTGCCCTTTAGTTTTTGTCGTCGGGCAAAGAAGAGGGCGGTCTTTTGAGGGCCAATTATTATTGTGAGTCCAATCAAGAATAGGATCTGCGGACATTGTTATTGTGTAAGTTGAGAAATTCGATATTAGAGGGGTGATCTCTTGAGGGGGCTCACATTGCCCATGGCAAGCCTACAGCAGCATAATTAGCTCCATGAAAAAANGGCACGGAGGCAGTAGTAGAAAGGGCACGTACATAGCTCTATCAAAGAATAAAACGACTCCGCCGATCAAGAAAAACCCCCCTAAAGGACACATATCAATACCTGATTATGCCTTCATAGCATTCCTACTCACCCCCAGTACAAAAGGCAACCCCCATCTCTACAATACAAATGTTAGCATCTTTCCATGAAAGTCTAGAGTTCCATTGCGCTGGAATTATTTTAGGAGTACAAAACAAGGGGAGAGATCATGGAAACTTACTCTGCGCATCCGAAAGCCACATGGTCGGCATTTTGGGCAATATTTGTGGGTTGTAATATGCGCATAAAATAACGATTCTGTGTTGAACTTTAAGGAGAGTTGTTCAAATTGCAAACATGATAAGGGGAGCTGGACATCAGTTGCGACGCGACAAGGGTTAATCCGTGTACCTAATCCGCTGCATTACGGAGTACTATTAGGTGCATTAACGCACGCCAGTCACAAGCGAGCGCTTAATCTCACGGCTCTGGTTCTGTTTTTCTTCCTTCAACAATCATTAATGCATCAAATACTCTCCCACGGCATGTATGCCGAGGTGTGCTTAATTTGCCAAGCTTATAGTATAAGGTAAGTGGATGAAAAGTCAGAGATACCAGATCAATCACCTATTAAAAAAATAGTATAAATTCTGTTTCAACTATGTCCGAGTAGCCACACTAAGCTAGCAATTGAGTTGAAAAAAAGGTACAAGATGTTGAATGCTATGCCACGACAACCGGAGCTTTATGTTCTGGTAACTGAGTCTCATCCTTCTATATGTTCTCGGTATTTCGTCGTCTTTAGGCAGAGAATAATCACTTCACTGATCGCGATTAAGCCGGAGCGTTTTCTTGGATCAGTCATCGAAAGGTGGCTGGCGGGTAGACTAAGCTTGACTTTGTCGGTCTCACATGCCGCAAATTCTGATTCTTGTGAATTCTTATCGATGTGTAGGTGTAGGTGTAGTCCAGCCCATCTGGAATCACATTTATCCTTTCGGATACAAACATAGTCGCAATTCCTATATGAAGTTGAATACAATTCGAAGTGGTTGTTGTAGGGCATATAGTTGAATCCCATTGAGATTTTAGCCATATGTTTTCGCCATGTTTTTGTTACCATGTGCGGAAAATGAATTATTTCAACACTGTATGTGCCCCTCTCGCTTCTAAATATTGCTCCGCCACTCCTTGACCTAGCGTCCTAATTACACCAAAAATCTCCTTGTTGTGATATCTCAACCGTGTCTTCGGATCGGTATATGGAGCTGGTAGCCCAGTGATATCACAATAGTGCTTGGTGTGGGCTAAAGATGGGGCTGATTCAATATTCGTGTACGTAGCACTAGGTGCAGAGAAACCGTTCGCTCTCATATTCCTTTCCAGTACTTTCCGTTCTAATACTAACTTTGACAAATTCCGTGATGCCTGTGCCAGATTGGGTGGAAGATTTGAATTCGGAGTAGAGAGAGAAGGAGTTGTCTCGCCATCCGTCGATGTAGCTGACTCTTCTGGAAGGGGTGTCACCGCGCCACTGTTGTCCTGCGTGTGCATCACAGACGCTTCTTTTCGGACAGCATCACCAAGTATAGTCTTAATGTTTTTGTTACGGCGCTGACTAGGTTTCCAATGAGGGTTTCTGAACGGTTTCGGGGCCGAATAAATGTCAAGTTTATCGAGAAGTTGTTGGTGGCTATCATCTGCAGCCTGGTTCGCGGGTGGCATAGTGACTGGTTGTAAAAGAGGTTATCAAAGCTCAATCTGAAAGAGTGGTAGTTATATGTAAATCTGAAACTCTCAGTAGGTTGCTGGTTATGCCAATAGGTAATTGTGTATTGTACTTCCTTGAAGAATATGATGATGGTAGAAGCAGTTGCTAAAGGTCACGTCCTCCAAAAACTGCCGTCACACACCGCCTTTAGATGCTGAATTAGTTCAGCTCTCTTCCACGCGTCCAAATCGCGTCTACTTGTTCAACAGCGAGAGCAGAATAAAATGGTATATAGAATTCATCTGGGTAGTAGAATTGATTGTCTAACCTGAATATAGGAGAGTCCTCATGAACATCAACAGAACCTGCTCCTTTCACGTATAATAACAAACGTGGTAAGAGAAACATTAACACAATCTGTATATGACAAGTCCTGACACGTCTTCAAAGGAGAAGCTTAATGAAGCCATCATGCTTTTAAATAAAAATTTACAAGTATGTTCTATGAAGCATAGTGATTAGTTTCATCCCTAACAGTCATTGCTGTAGGAGATCAACATCCAGAATATGAACGTTGAGCTTGTGGCCCAAATGTTCAAGAATTACCAATCGAATGTGCTCTTTCATCTTGAAGGTTACTCTGCTCATATTCATCTTTGGGTATTCCTTACTAATATAATCTCAGCTACGGACAGTCTCAAGGATCCTTCATGAGGATAAATGTAACTAGGGAGCGAGGGTTTGGCGTTTAGGTGTAGCAACTTTATGACTATTTTAAGAATTCATGACTTGACGTTCTATGGGTTGAAGTAACATATTCTGAATACATTGATTATAGTCGCATCTTAAAATTAGAGTGAATGACAGACATGTTCTTGTGATATCAAAGTACGGTAGCCTCGCGCAAGAAGTTGACCGTAGCCTCGCCAAATTCCGCGCGGAAAGAGCACCAGCCAGAAAGTGACGAAACAAACTATCTGTTCAAATATATTCGACAGAATTGACACAGTTCCGTAAATGGCCGGTCAATGACCAATCTCTCAACACATCTAACCCCAACCTACTACCATGATTTGACTCCATTCGCGAGAGCGATTTGAGATATAAAAAATGGCGCCAAGCGCAACTTCTCCAACTGCGCGTCCTTCAAACCCGCCTGGAGATGTCCCTCCGGCGCAGTTATATCCAGTGAAGGAGGTTCATTTCGAAAGCTTTGTTGAGCCTCAGCCAGAAGGATACCGACAGGCGCGCTCTCGTGGAGCCGATGGCGCCGCTATTGTCATTGACAATGGTATGTGATGTCCTCAAAGAGGGCTTCTACTACAGCTTAACAAAGACTGACCTCATCAACAGGATCCTCTGCTACCCGAGCTGGATGGTCATTTGACAGCTCTCCAAGATTAAACATAACACCGGTTATGTCGAAGTATCGCGATCGAAAACTAGGGAAGACATTCTCGTTCGTTGGAGCCGATCTATACGCAGACACCACGGCCAGGGGTCATATGAGAAATGCATTCGAGGCCGGCAGTGGGATCGTTAGCAACTGGGATGTAATGGAGGCGATATTGGACTACATATTTCTGAAGTTAGGCATAGATGGGGCAGAGGGGAAAGTGGATATGCCAATCGTCATGACAGAGGCGGTTGCTAACTTATCATATTCCCGCAAATGTAAGTTATCGCCAGTTATAGGTTGAGATTATATCCCCTAACATTGCACTAGCTATGACAGAGATCATTTTTGAATGCTATCAAGCCCCTTCACTAGCATATGGAATAGATTCGCTCTTCTCTTACGATTATAACAAGGGCAAGACTGGTATCGTTATCTCTTCTTCTCACAGCTCTACGCATATCATTCCAGTTTTGAACCAAAAGGCGCTGTTAACGCAAGCAACACGACTTAACTGGGGCGGATCACAAAGTGCGGAATATCTTCTGAAGCTTCTACGGTTGAAATATCCCACCTTCCCTGGAAAGGTGAACGCCTCCCAGGCAGAGTACATGATACGAGATCATTGCTATCTCGCCCAGAATTATGGACAAGAATTAAACACCTACCTGGATTGGAATGGTCTCGAGGACCGTGACCATATCATCCAGTATCCCTACACGGAGGAAGTAGTAGTGCAGAAAAGCGAAGAGGAACTTGCAAGAATAGCGGAGAAGAGAAAAGAGAGCGGCAGAAGGTTACAGGAACAAGCCGCTAAATTGCGATTGGAGAAATTAATGCGTAAGGAGCAAGAGTTAGACTACTACCGTGATCTCCAAGCAAAATTAGCCAATGAGAGCAAAAAGGAAATCAAGCGGCTCCTGGAGGTGGAAGATATGAAAGATGAGGCGGCTCTAGAGAGAACTATCAGAGAGCTCGACAAAGCCATCCGCAAAGCCCGAACTAAAGATGTAGGCGGAGCGGAGGCCGAAGAGGAAGTCGAGCTACCAGATTTCAGCCTTCTCGAAGTCCCAGATGACCAACTGGATGAAGCAGGACTCAAGCAAAAACGCCATCAGCGCCTAATGAAGTCCAGTCATGAAGCCCGAGCTCGTGCAAAGGCAGAAAAGGAGGCAGAGAAAGCGCGGATTGCAGAGGAACAGCGCCTTGACGACGAACGGCGGGAAAATGACCTCGAAGGCTGGCTCCAGGAGCGTCGCGCTGCACGAGCAGCCATGCTACAGAAGATGAAAGATCGCGAGCGTCTCAAAGCAGATCTAGGCAACCGGAAATCCCTTGCGAGCCAGATGCGCATGAAGAATATCGCTAACTTAGCCTCCGACAACCCAACTAAGAAACGACGAAGAGCAGGTGGCGACGATGATAACTTCGGTGCTAATGATGAGGATTGGGGTGTCTACCGCCAGATCGCGGAGGGCGGTAGCGATGACGAGGAGGAAGAAGACCTGATGACGAGCCTAAAGAATTTGGAAGCAGACCTTTTGAAGCACGACCCAGAGTTCACAGACCAACACACGCTGGACGCACAAACGGACTGGACCAAGAGTCTGTTACATGCCTTCCTGCGTGGATCCCGACCATTCGACCTCAAGTCACAAGCAGAGGCGCATCAGATACACCTGAATGTCGAGCGCATCCGTGTCCCGGAGGTCCTATTCCAACCATCGATCGCAGGACTAGACCAAGCTGGAATCATAGAAATCACAGCTGACATCCTCACACACCGAGTCAGCGGCATCGCGGGTACGTCTCAACAAGACTTCTTGCGCGATATATTCCTGACTGGCGGACACACGCTTTTCAAGAACTTTGACGAGCGTCTCAGGGATGGGTTGAGAGCTAACATGCCGGCTGAGGCACCGGTGAACATCAGGAGGGCTAAAGATCCGATTTTGGATGCGTGGAGGGGAGCAGCGAAATGGTCGTGTGGGGAACGTTGGAAGGAGGCAAAGGTTACAAGGGAGGAGTATCTAGAGAAAGGGGCGGAGTATTTGAAGGTTTGTTTACCCCTCCATTTTGTCCCTTCCCTATCCATCATCCATTTCAAAGTCCTCTATATTCAAAAGAACTTCACAACTAACACTTCTCTTTTTCTCTTAGGAACATGGTCTCGGTAACGCATACTCTTAGGCCATGGAATGGAATGGAATGGGTGTGCAAGGTCTCTCATAAGCTCTAGCTTTTTAGCTACTGTTTTTTCTATTTGGCTCCCAATCGTTGGAAAGGGGCAAAAAATGATTTATATATGTGCTATTATATGCAGAAGGGTTCAATAATAAAATATATTATATTTATCGCACAACTGAAGAAAAAATATAGTAACAGGGCTTTTATCGATTTAGAAAATAGTAGAGAAGGCAGTTGATCAACAGATATGTAGCACCAACCCCCCCAAATGAACAAAATGAAATGTAACAGGCTGTCATCCCTTGATGGAAGCTGCCACTAAAAGAAAGAGAGAGAAAATGTCTCTTATTTGACTAGGCTTTGCTCCTTCTCATTCTGGTGCCATACACTCTTTTCTCTTCTCTCACCATATAGTATGAGAAAAAGCCAAGAATTCCAAAACATTACATTCACAGCACCTCAACAGCAGCGAAATAACCAAAAATAGGGGAGATTAGCACCAGAAATACACAAATCAACGATTCAAGTTCATGACCACAAAAACAGCCCTCATTATTTCAGGTCGGCTAGAGTTATTTCCTCGCTTACAGCTCTCTCTTTCTCTCTCTCAACATACACTTTGCATCAGTGTCGTGCAAAACTAAAGATCCAAGAGGCAAAACAGCCAAAACAATGGAGAGAAGAAAAATAAGCATGCTATTTGTTTGTTTCCCACATTGGAACTCCTTGAACGCCCCAGCCTAGGCCTAGACCCGCTGGTAAAAAGCCCCAGTCTCCTTGATTCCTTAAACCCCCAACCCCACCTCCTGAAATGCCACCAAAGTTGAAAAAGCACCCAAGACAAGCGAATGCGCAGAGAATAAACACATGGACAGAAATGACAGAGAAGTCAAGAGTTAATAGACATATTTACGGTCAATGCGGTGTGAAGCGGGTTACATCGAAGCTTGAAGGCCCTCGGCCTGTTGTAATTGACGACTGTGGGTCGTGTTAGTGGTTTCTTGTTCAGCTCTATTATTAGTCTGCGATCTCTGAAAGGGAGAACATAATAAAAGACAATGATAGAAAGAAAACTACTTACACAACTTCATCCCCGTGCTTGCCTCCCGAACTCAGTCCCGCAGCAGCCAGCGTCCTAGCCGCACTCGCCTGCAACGAACTCATGGGCGCCAAGGGAGCAATTCCCGAACTGCCGTCATGTCGTTGTTGTAGATGATGCTCCATTCCATGAGCTTGTGCGTCCTGTCGAGCCGTCGCATTCTGCGGATGGCTCAAATTAATGTTCGGGGGAGGTTGTGGATACTCGCCCTGGGACTCAATGAGGCGGGATTGTAGATGGATAATGTACTCGCGAAGGCTGTAATTCTCCGTCTGGATCGCCTTGTAGTTATCTTCCAAGGCATTCATCTCGCGGACCTGCTCCTCAAGTTTCTTGATATATCCTTCCTTTCGTTGACGGAAGGCTCGCTGTAGATTGTTACGTAAGCTTGATGTGTTCACATGTTTGAATGCTGTTTGGCTTATTTTGGCCAAGGTGAGATTGTTGATGACATGAGAATTGACAAAGCAAAAATGTCAACACCTCGTCAGTTTTGACGAAATGTCTAAATCATCGACAACTCATCATCGGACCTCATTGCCATCAACGCAAAACTACGATCGCGACTAAAAAGCGCAATCGCAATCGCATCTGCTTAAAAATTCAAAAGGAAAATTTGCTATCCAGCAATACCACCTACCTGAGCTGCTCGGTTCTGGGCCGCGCGTTTCGATTGCGATAATTCTCTCTTCCCCGCCTTGCGGCCATCGCCCATACTATCATCACCACCGCTGTCGCCGCCTGTGTTCATCATCCCACCGTGACCACCGCCGATTGAAGGATCAATATTATGATCGCGAGGACTCGCACTGTTGGAAGGCTGCACGTCGTTATAGCCATGCGAAGGCTGAGGAGCAGACGCAGAAGCGCCAGTGTTGATGACGGCAGCGAGTTGCGCTCTTAAATCTGAAGCAGATAGCGCAAAAGCAACTTGTCAGTATCCGGTCAATGAGAAAGAAAGGTAGATTCCTCTGCCCGAGAATGGAACAGGAAACAAATTGCGAGCTTGAGCAACAGGTTGCAGTTAGACGTGAGTATGATTCTAGATCCTCGTGTTTGGGAGGTATATATACTTGTGAGTATATATATGCCCACTCTCAACTCTTGCTGCCATGCAATTGCATGGACGACAGAGTTCACCTCTGGCCAGCCACCTCTCTGGATGCAAGATGAATTCACTCACCATTATCGGCACTCATCTCCTGCAGAATATGAGTCAGCTTTTATAGAACAGAAGCCTGGTTAGAGGCTCTTCGTATATGGGAGAGCCAGTGGGTGGTGTAAAGAATAATGCGCACGCCTGCAGCAGCGAGAGGGCGCGCGGATGATCAAGCCTTTGGAGGGCTTCAGGGGAGGGGTAGCTAACTAGCTAGCAAGCAGGCAATCAAAGCAAGCAAGGCGGCCAGCCGTGTTATTCACGATGGTCATCCGAGTTGCTAACTGAACGTGTTGTTTGTGTGGATGTGTTGTGGTGTGCAGCAATGGAGCTTGGAAGTACAGTACGTACCTGCTTGTTCTGCATGGGGGCAGGAGCAATGGACTGCATGGTCGCGTCTAGCCCGGAGGTCGAGGGAGATGAATGGTCTTGATCTGAAAGGGGGTCGGGTGCTTTGTCTTATTAATAAGTCACTAATTCATAAGGAAGCAGCTCTCCAGTCGGAGGATCGTAAGAACAGTAGGGAAACGCACCGCCAGTGATTAGGAAATTTATCTGGGCGCGCGCGAGTTTTCGAGGGATCCGGTGCTGGGGATCCGATGATTTCACCACCAGCGCTGGGGCTGCAGCGGGTCCACACGACACCACCGACATGGGGCGAAACTTGTGCGATGCGGGCACGTGACTTCGGAATGCCGGGGCAGGCTCGGTGTGGTAAGTGATCAGTCAGCGACTGGTGAGGGGCGAGCTGATCCGGCCGATTAGGTAAGTGGACTCATTAATTGAGGTGACTGATACATCCAGACTTCGAGACACGGAGGTAATCGTTCCTCCTCCTGCTCCTTCGCCTTTGCCACGGCGAAGCCGCAGCTGACTATTTATGATTTATGATTTTACGACTACGATGATTCTGACTCCGGCCCGGTAACTGACAGGGCATCGCACGATTACCAGCATTTGCCTCTCTCCACGGATCGCAACAGCTCGACCACTCCAGGTCGACAACGAGACCCCCTCTCTGCCTCCAGACCACAATTTTCCTATATTTCAGTATGCAACGTGCGTATCACGCCGCATGGGAAGCAGGAGCAAGGCAGCGTCGACCACACTACGCTTGTCTGGTCCACCTTGGCCGTTCTCCGTGTCCGCGCCCCGTTCAATTATTGATGTCCTTCACAGATCTGCCGGCGGAAGCGTTGGGGATTGGCTGCAGTGAACACCCGCAGGCAGGCGGATAAGTCATCAGCTAGTCATCCACTCCGCAAGCAGCCTAGTGGTCGGACCAGGGGAAGCTCGAAGGCCAAGCCAGCACGATGCAGCGCGATGCAGCGACCTTCACAGCATGCCAGACAAGAAGAAAGTGCCAAAGAAATACAGCAGCTAATGTCAAACAGGGCATGGGTCGTGGAGAGACCTGGCTTACGCAATCCATTACCAACCCCTGCTGCGGGTGCTTAGTAAATGGGATCCCGGCGGACGAGTAATGGAGTAATGGACACCAGAGCAAATTCCAAAAGCCGCGGACTACGCCAGCAAATGATTCAGCATCCAGATCTTGAAGCTAAGGATCTTACTACGTACGAATCGCTGTTCTTCTTTTCTTTTTCATAAAACATCCCAGCTTGTATTACGTGCACACTACGTATGATGCCTACCGTTCTGCAAGTTCTGCAAGACTCTCACCAGCCCGTTCCTTTGAATACTTACTATACAGAATTATTACATGAACTCCGTGCGGATGCCAATCGCATTGATCATGATAAGAAGTGAATAGGATCGCTCTTCTGCTCCTTTTCACATTCTCCTACAGTGTCATGAGGGCAATCATGATGTTGTATGTGCCTGACAGGGTCTATTCAGTTCAGTCATGACTTGACGGATGTGGTTTAGTCATCGAGGTGAATGGCAAGATGTGATGGAAACCCACCAACCTTAACCCGCTTGAGTACGGATACGGTGGTCGCTCTTCTCCTGCATCAAGTCTCGATTTTGATTACACCTACCAGTGTCTATTCCATCTCCATCTCTCCTCTATCGACCATGTAGAAAGAGAATCAGGTAAATGACCTCCTCGTCTGTTAGTAATCATTATCTTAGATTCGTTTTCTGATTTCTCAACTAAAGCTGCTTCTACGTAATTACTGCATTCTACAGCACCGCATCAGATCCTGAAGGCGAAAAGAACAGATGCCGGACCGAGGCGAGAACACCCCGGACATCATGTAATCAGCCCATGCCCTTGGCGTTCTCGAAATACCGTCCGTATACTGATACAGTAATGAGGAGGTAGCTAGGTTGGGCGGCGGGTAGCTTGTCGCTTCGGTATTCACGGTTATGGGCGGTTCCGGGTATGGGGTAAAAGGCCGCCTTTACCTGGATTAGCATTTGCAGCAGTCCAGTAAAGTAGGTTCACTGCGACGGCGGATCAAATCGCACGGCACATCTCGTAACTCCGATCGGAAGGAGAGGGTGTGCGGTCTGTATCTCCGCCGCACCTTGCGTCGACAGTATCACATAATCAAGTCCGACCAGGATGGTGTGTCTTGCACTTCAAACTTCACCCAATTCCGCTTTGGAGAGAACAACTACGTAATCATTCCTGCTCTACTTTCCCTTTGACAGTAAATTTTAGACGGATATTCAATGGACCACTTGTCGTCACGGTCGTCGTTGTGATACAGAGCAGCATAATCCGCAGGGTTTAATTTACAAAACATCTCTACTGTAGCTTACGCTTAAGCGAGCTATTTATTACTTCGCACTCCGTACTCTCGCAAAGACGGGAGAATTCCGAGCAGGATAAGGCTGTATATTAATCATTAATTAATAAGCTATCAACATCTAGACCACTCCGTTCACCGTACGTAATCAAGTACTTCAATTTTGGGGCGGGCCGCGAAAACTCTCAGCAAGCTAATATCGCCAATTATTGTGCGCATATGATTACTATTGGATGACGGAATTGCTCTAATAGGCCTTTTTCTTTCGCTTGGGAACATGAGTCTTTTGAAATGATAATGCATAAAACGTATATACTGTACGGACGTAAATATGCAAATATTGCACATGTATGGTCCCCACAGGGTAGTTGGGCGAGGTTGTTTGGAGACTGTTCCTTCATACCTCCGTATGATGTATTATATATATTAATCAATTACCAAGTCGAACCATTCTGTTTCCAATTTATAGAACACAGAACTGTAAAAACGCTGATTATAAGGTATGAATATCCTACGTACGATAATTCACTTTTTNAGCACCACGTGAATTGTCATGCAAACTTTGATATTCAATCTGTTATAAGGGTGCTAAAAACCAACGTGGGGCATTCCTGTTATTTTGTGATTTTGGCAGTTTGTTAACACTATAATCATTACTATTCTCCCCATGTGTATTCACATTCCCGTAGAAAAAAATGCGATTTTCATAATGAACCGAGGACATTCCTCCGTACCAGATAGGATTTTGCTCCGTGGGCTTCGGCAACAGCTTCCAGAACTTGCCTTAGTCTCTGCTTTCCTGTCTTCCCAGTGCCGTGCCCTATTGCCGTATATCTCACCTCATCTATCTAGTGAAAATCTCGCCCCGCCTCTTCTTCGAGGGAAATCAGAATTACCATATCGCCGTATGTTTATATCTGTCTTCTGTCATCCACGACTTGAACCAACTAACTATCTGCTTCCTATCTCTAATAATCCTCCTTCCTCGTCTGACACAGCACGGCGCTAATGTCATGTCATCTCATGTCATCATGCATACAGATAAAAGTAGGTATCTAATTAATCTTTTGCCGGATTCGAACTTACACAAAAAGCATAAGCATGTCTCAAACCTTCTTTCAGAAATGGGCGGTAGCAAATTGAAATTACCGAGTTTAAGACTGTAGAGTTAAAGCCAGACGATCTAATTTAAGATAGTTCTTTAATTGGACCTCCGAACTCGTATGATGATACAAAACATGCAGGAAAAAGTTCCTAAGAGTAATGCTGCTCTATGATGTAACTAGAGCTTAATGAAAATGTAGATAGATGTACAATTTTTGTTCCAGTACGCGAAAGGACCAATGATGTTCCCTTGTACCACAACCACAACCACAATCAACGTCCATCATGTATGATTTATGATATTTTTGGATTTCCAATTGTCAAATTTGTTTTTTCTTCTCGAAAAGAACAGTTTCAGAGTCCCAAGAATTTTTCAAGCTTTACTCCAAAGACATTTAAGCCTCTGGTTTAACAAGGTTGTTGTACAAGTACCCTGCTCATCTTAAAGTTACACACGCTTAATCTTACCGCATTCATTCCCTTCCACTTCAAATCCCAAAAACGGTCCCATAACAAGGTGCAGGAAGCTATACAGTGGTGTACGGCTCAGTGGAGCACAATACAACTTGCAGAGTACCATTTACCACTTCCAGCAATAAAAGATAAAAGAAACAAACTAAGACAAGAGAAGGAATTGGAATCATACAATCACCTTACACCTTATTTTCATTAATACCCTGTCTGCATACATCGACCATACCATCACATCACATCATGCAAAGGACGAAATTGCTACGACGTGGATTACTCAGTACAACTCCTACATATCACCTGACCCAACAACCACTAAGTCGCCAATTACACCAGCTTCTCCATCAACATAGGAGGCGTACAATCCAGGGTGGTAGCTCTAATAATTGCAGCTATAGTAGTAGCTACATCTCTATCCCCGAAAACGGAATTGTTCCCCACCACAACTACAGGAGCCTCGCTACCAACACCTCGTCTGTTATCTTGAATAAAAGAATAACCACCACTGCCCCACCTCACTGCAGCAGGTACAGCACGAGTAGTGAGACAGTGATGGCCAAACCACTATTCTCTGAGGCGCCTGGAGTGGATATGGAGGCGCTGGAGAAGGAGTTAGGGAGGTTGTTAGTGGGAGAGGAGGGAGGAGGGAAGTGGAGGCTTACGGAGAAGGGGAATGGGATTGAGAGGAGCTTTCGATTTAAGGGGTTTAAGAAGACGTGGGTGAGTTTATTTATTTTTTAAATAAGAATCTTCCCTTCTTCTCTTTCGTTTTTTTTTTGGGTTCCCCCTTTCATGATTGGTATCTTGTTGTTTATTTCCCGGACGGGGTATGTGGTCTTGAGAGAATGTTTTGTAGATTTCTTTCTCTAAGGACTTGCTTCTATGAGGGTAGATTTATATGACAAGAACGAGTTGGATATATTTGGACTGGATAAGGGACATGGCGAACTCCTCTCTCTCTTTATTTTTACAGCCTTAGGTGCTAGTCAGTTGGTTGCCTTCTTCGAAGAATCTAAAAGTAGTCAATATTGTTTTGCGCCTAAAGCTAATAGGAGTATGACACCAGGAGTTTATGGATACTGTAGCCAAAGAGTGTCAGGTAAAAAAACATCACCCCGAATGGTCGAATGTGAGTTTATTTCTTCTTTTTATCTCTTCTTTTTNATTTATTTTGCTTATTTACCCATTCATTGTTATACTATTACCTAGTTCTTCATGAACAACGATCAAAGACGTTATACTAGGAGGTTCTCAAGTTTTATCTCTCTAGACAAATAGTTCTTCTCCCCCTTTACATTTTCTATAGTTTACATGTCTTACACCAAGCCAATATCACGTGTCCACCACTTACTCCTATTCTTCTCACTCAGTACACCTACATCCTCTCACACATCACTACATCTCCCACCCTTTCACATCTACCGCCTTTTCATCTCTTTCCCTCCAACTAATCATCCGCCCCAAAAAACAGGTATACAATACAACCTTCATCCGCTGGACAACCCATTCTCCCCCAGGGCTCTCTGAGAAAGATATAGCCATGGCGCGATACTGCGACGAGATCGCTGCAAAATACGGCGAAGTTGAGCTCTCTCCCGAGGAGAATGAGACGGCAAAGGGAGGTCAGGGTAAGGATTTAGCTGATAAGGTTGCGGCTGCGGCTGGGGATTGTTGCGTTCCTAAGAAGAAAGCGTGAGAGGGGATGGAAGGGAACGAAGAATATGAAGTAAACAAAAAATAGGTCTAAGGTTCTTTTGAGATGGAGGATAGGATGAGCCCTGATGTTTGTGCCTTTAACTGGGAGGTCTTGTACGATATAAGAAGTCTTTGGGACTGGTTCCCTGGTTTCACCGGATGAAGCTACAACACTAAGTTGTACGGTAGTAGCTATCAATTAGTAGGAAAATGCATATATATGTGTATGTAGTATATATATAAACAAACAAACTCGGAAGTTTAATATGTAGACCGTTTCAAAGACTTCGAACAACTCTAAAAAATATATATAACCTTTTAAAGTCTGATATTGAATAGCGCCATAGATATTTGCTTTTGTTTGCTTCAATACTTTCCCCCCTTTCTTCTTTTTTTGTCGGTCAATATTTAATTTTTAGCCCCATCCCCCCTCTTTAGTTCTTCTAGACAACAACTCCTTTTCAATTATACATTAATTTCATCCCAGGTAAGGGGGGTCCTTACCAGAGCCAAAAAGATGTCGAGAATAAACGCATGAAGTGGATACATGTACAATAGAACGGTGGTCGAGATTGCTGAGATATAAGGTTTGGAAGAAGGAGGGCTACTTTTCTTTATATCCACATACAAGCTTATGAATTAATCACGAATTGCAAAATACAGGAAAGAGGTACCTGATAAATGTGTTTGATTATTAATGGTGATAGGGATTTTTTTTTCCACAGGTCAGGGAATTGGCCAAATTTCTTCGACTCTCCCTCATTATTACAATAATCTAGGGTACGGAATTGCCCATCCTGACGCCCCCAACGCCTCGTGATTAAACGCACTCTATGCAATTATCCGCTGTGCTACATGTATACATCGTCTGACCTGTCCTCCCAATTCATCGTAGTTCTATCTCGCTTGCGTCTCTCTCTAGTAGTTGTAGTATCAACATGCCTCAATTGGACATATTGAGGTTGAACCACTGCCAGTCTAAAAGAATGGATTTCCCATTTACTGGATCTTCTTCGTCGTCTGCTTCTTCTCTCTTCTCTTCTGGGCTGCCTCCGCAGTGGACTCGGTGTCCATAACGTAATCCCACCATCTGAAAGAGCTAGCATAGTTTCCAATAAACTTCTCGTGGTGCACGTCGTGGTGCTCGGAACCGGCCCAGAAAGGCAGGAAGTGGTGCAAGCTCCATGGGAACTCATAACCACTGTGCGAATCAATAGCTTGGAAGAGACGACCGACGATCCAGAGGTACATGGTGAGGATGTGCAAGTTGCCGGCGAGAAGGCAGTAGACGATTGGGCAAATGACGGTTCCAGCGCCGAGGACTAGAGTCTCAATTGGGGAGGCGTATTCTGCTGCTAAGCCGAAAGGCGCAGAGTATTGGTGGTGGATCTTGTGGATGCCTCGGTAGAGGGGGCCCCAGTGAAAGAGGCGATGCATCCAGTAATGCCAGGTGTCTTCGAGAACAAAAAAGAGAGCGATTTGGAGGCCCATGGTCGTAAGAGAAGGGAAAGGCACTCCCGTTTCGAGGCCGCATGCTTTGGCCATAGGGTGAAAGAGCCAGATCTGGGGCAGCTCAACCGTGAAGTGGCTGATCAGAACGTACTTTGTGCATTGCCATTGGTCGGCGGCGGTTGGGATTTTTGTCTGTGGGCAGATGTTAGCAAGGCCAGTGATGAGATGGGTTCTAAAAAGACCCAAGATTCCTTGTACGTACGGGCTGGATCCTGTATTTGTCGAACCAAGGGATTTGCTGGATAATGATCCAAGGCAAGCATCGTCCAAAGTAAACGAGCTCGTGCATGACAAAGCTCATGATACCTGTGGCAAGGACATCGTTTTGCATATAGGCATACCAGCTCTGTTGTGTCGAAGAAAAAAAAAGAAATTAGCTTCCCATAAGAACAAGCAATCTCGCGGAAAGCTAGGCCAAACTTACAGCCCAGAGGCGCTCAAAGATGTTGAGATGGACATTGTACTTGGACAATTCCTCGTAGATGGCGAAGAAAGTGTCGGGCGACGACAAAAGCGTGGAATTCGACATGATGGGCAAAGCACACCAAAAGAAAGGGAAGAGGGAGAGAGAGTGCTGGTTGTGTTGTGATATGTGGATGTGGATAAGGGGCGTAGAGGGATAGTCGCGAAATATATTTCCCAGCGGACTCGCCTATCGCACCACAATGTCAGGTACGGATCTGCCAATTCCCGGCGCTGCTGCTGCCCACCAACATCGTATTCGGAAAGGGGTAAGGTCACGTGATCACCCCTTAATGAGATGCGCGACGCTTGACTGCTTGGGGAATGACAATCTGCCCATCCATCGCAAACTTCTGCGTCTGTTTTGCTGCGGATGTTGTCGCGCGTTGCCACCACGCACAGGTCGAGGTGATTTGTCGTACGACGAGACCCGGAGCAGTGCAGCTCAGTATCCGGAAGCAAGAAGTATCCTGCCATCGTGGTGGACGTTTAGAAAGAAAGAAAAAGGGGTCTACGACGAGCTTCTTCAACGGCTGGACTGGTACTGACTGGAGCGAATGAGCGCATCGCAGACCTTCAAGGGTGTGCCGAGGCTTGACTCGACAACCTCGTCAAAAGCGCGCAACAAGCTGTCTTGGGTGCAGCAGCATGAAATGACAACCATTCAAGACCAGATGTGGATCAATCTTCATTAAAATATCTCCTGTAATAATAAGACCACCAATTGAGCCATATTGTAACTATATTATTATCTTTTTTACAGCTTTGTTACGATAATGCCCGATTATCCAGCTTTCGGCTGCCCCTCTCCTTATGCCGAACCCCTCTGGTACTCCAGAAATGCATCACCACACTACACCGACTCTCACCGCAAGCTGAGAGCCGCTGTCAGGAAATACATAGATGACGAGATCATACCATATGCCTTTGACTGGGAAACTGCTGGCAAGGTTCCAGATGAGGTAATTAAAAGTTGGCCCTCAGCTTCTCTTCTTCTCTCGGTTTATTTTATATTTTGGTATGTATGGGAAGCTTAGGAAGGGCTCACACATGTTAGGTATTGAAACGACATGCAGAGCTTGGTTATCTGGCTCTCCCCACAGGACTCGATAATGTCCCTTACCCAGGCGGAATTCCGGCAAAGGAATGGGATAATTGGCATACCTTAATTCTCACAGATGAGATATCTAGAGTGGTAATATTTTCTTCTTCTTTTCCTTTCCTTTCCTCTTTCTTCCTAACTGAGAAAGGCCGCTTTGACTAATTCAAAGATAATAATATTAGGGATATTCTGGAGTTCTATGGGGTCTGGGAGGTGGAAATGGCATTGGAGTCCCTCCAATAGCTAACTTTGGCACTCCCGAGCAAAAAGCTCGTTTCCTTCCTGCCGTCGCCAATGGAAGCATCCGTTTCTGCCTTGGAATTACAGAGCCAGATGGTGTGTGCTTCCATTGCACTTTCCCACCTTTTCTTTCTTTCTATCATTCAATCATTCTATCTATATCTAACAGAAAAAACGATCTAGCCGGCTCCGACGTAGCAAACATCAAAACCACCGCAGTCCGCAAAGGCGACCACTACATAGTCAATGGCTCTAAGAAATGGATCACAAACGGCATCTGGGCTGACTACGTAACCGCAGCCGTCCGCACCGGCGGTCCCGGCGCAGCAGGAATCTCCCTCCTCATCATCCCGCTGAAAGAAGTCCCCGGCGTGACCACGCGCCAGATGCACAACTCGGGCGTCGGCGCATCAGGAAGCACCTTCATAACCTTCGACGACGTCAACGTCCCCGTCGCGAACCTCCTGCATCGGGAGAACCGCGGCTTCGAAGTCATTATGTCGAACTTCAACGCCGAGAGGAAGAGTATTGCTACGGGTTCCCTTCGACTGAGCAGGGTTTGCGCCGAGGATGCGTGGAGGCATGCGTGTGAGCGGGAGACGTTTGGACGGAAACTGATTGAGAATCCAATTATTCGCGCGAAATTCGTCAAGATGGGGAGGATGATTGAGCCGGCCTGGGCGTTTTTGGAACAGCTTACTTGGTTGATTGAGGTGGGGAGGAAGAGTGGGAAGGTGGATGAGGTGAGGATTGGAGGGATGACGGCTATGTTGAAAGTTGTGAGCACGCGGTGCTTGGAGAAGTGTGTGAGGGAGGCGCAGCAGATCATGGGAGGATTGGGGTATGCNTAAGGGTGGGAAAGGGGGAAGGTTTGTTTTTTTTATGTTCTATCTCTTCTCTTGGTTCTACCTCTTCCTCCCTCCAAGTCGTTCTTTTTATCATCACCCCCAAGCTCATTTTACCTCCATAAAGTTCTTAACTTGCTAACGCCTTCATCTTACGTAGAATCGAAGCCATCTCTCGAGACGTAAGAATCATGGCTGTAGGTATGTATAATTCTAAAATCCTATCCCATCCCATCCAATCCATAATACTACTATCGACAAACTAACATTAATCATGACTTAGGTGGTGGCAGTGAGGAGATCATGAGTGAATTGGCTATAAGAGAAGAAGTGAAGGACCTCAAGAAATACGCCCAAAATTCTTCGAAATTATAGTGTCTGCGTCAATATATATATAAAATGTGGACTAGGAGGGGGCTATAAAAGTAACTATAAAATTAAGGGTCTATTTTAAGTTGGTGTATTCATGAGTTCTGTATACATCTTCTACTTTTGGTTCCTCTACAGTTTTGATAGTTCATCATGTGTTAATAAGAAGTGATCGTATCGTTCTTTGCTTAGCCTAGCAGAGGCATTCTCATCTAGCCTCTTGATTCTACAAGCATACGGATTCACTCGACATGAACGTATCAGTAAACTATTTTGTTTTCGTTTTCTTTTCAAACAGAACATGGCCCAATTCTAGTGTAAATAATAAGCCATTTGCTGCCCATCATGACAGCAAATCCTTGCTCATATATATATGTATTTCTATACTACATAAAACCTCATTGCTAAATTTAATATACACTCCCAATGTCTAAAAATAATTTGCCCATCTCTTCGTCAAGAATATATGAATCTCCTTTAAAACATACGTTTATATCATTAGTTTTAGCTAGCTCCCTTGACTGATCCTCCAGGCCCGAAGTGGCAATGCTTGCAGCTTCAACGCCGCAGGCTTGATGAAGCCCCAGAATGTCACGACGCCAATGAGCACGCAGATGATATTCGTGACGTAGTAGCCGTCGGTTTGGATGTCACAGGAGCCACCTCCTTGGATACATCGGTCTTTGTCGACTGACATGGCGCAGGAGAAGCCTTCCGTGACAAGTGGACCGTGGAGTTTTGAGGGGAGTTTGTAGTCTGGCGCTGGTGGGAGACAATTGGCAACTGTGAAGGCGTCGACGAGTTTAAGGACGAAGAAACGGGGGAATGTACCGCCGAGGTTGGAGACGCTAGAGTTTGGTTGTTAGTTGTGGAAGGGATTGTGTAAAGGGGAAACGGGAGGCGGAGTAGCGGGCGAGAAAGGAACTAAGAGACTTACGTTGCAAGGAGAGTCATGTATGTACCACCAATGACTGGATCGGCAATCTTAGCATGGAATGCTGAGACAGCAACGAACATGATCGTATTCATAAAGGTTGAAAATATGTGTTCCAGAATGACAATAAGAAGATATCCAGAACCCACTCCGTCTGACGGGAACATGATTACCACAAGCTGAGCGAAAATGGCAGCCACGAGACGGCCAACAAAACCCCAACACCAAAGACGCATTGGCGTATATTGCGTTGACCATTTCCCTGCGTAGTAACCCAATCCGATCTCGAATGGAAAGTCGATCAGCACGGTCAGCGCAAGGTCCTCCTGGCTGAATCCTTTGTCAAGCAGCTTAAGATTTGTGACACCGTCGTTTGCTTGGAACCCTATCTTGGCGATGAGATGAATGATAATGATGGTCTGGATGTTTTTCAGCTTCAAGACCCCCCACATCACCCGGTAAACATCCCATATACCGTCCTCATTCTTGGTCTTTTCTTCCCGTTTGAGCAGTGCAAGTCCGAGCGTAACGACAATGTAAACCCAACCCCAGAACGTCAGATAACCACCTAGAGTCATGATTCCTTCGCTAGATGGCACCTTTCGGAACCATTTGTTTGCAAAATCCGGCGACTCGAAAGCTAGGAACACGGTGTACGACATGAACTGGCCAGCGGTTAAACCAACGGTTTGAGCAGTGGATGCATAAGAGAGGTTGGCAGGTGAGAGCAGAGTCAGAGCCCAACCGTCCACGGCAATGTCCTGAGTTGCACACATGAAGACGAGGAAGAACCACCATCCTGTGAAGCCCCATATCCCCGCACCACCTCCTTCTGAAGCAGTACTCATCATTTTCTTGATGTGACTACCCAGCCATATCATTCCTAATCCGGACAGCGCCTGAATGGGCATGATCCAGCTCTTTCGTCTACCTAGCTTAGGACTCCATAGCGCGTCAACAATTGGACTCCATAACAGTTTTAGGGAATAAGGATACGAGGCAAGACTAAAGACGCCTAACTGGCTGTACGACATATGTGGTTTTAACAAGAACGGCACCGAACCGGTAGCCAAGCCCAATGGCACTCCTTGTAAGAAGTATAATAAAACTAATAAGCCAAAATTTCTCTGATCCTGCACGGGCAGCTGGAAGAAGCCATTGCTACTCGAGGCGGGCGTATGGGGGACCGGATCGTCCAGCGTGAAGGACTCGCGGGACATGAGGTTCGCGGTAACGACTGGAGACTCGAGCGACGCCCGTTTCCGGCGGTACTCTACATTGTTGTTCATGTTGCCGTTGGCGAAACCGTTCTCCTCTCCCGCTCGAGAGGTGGAAGAGCCTCGAGGCCCGTGTCCTTTTGATTTCGCCCGGCGGATTTTGGCACCCATAGAGGGCTCTGAAGCTTCAACGTCGTCGTCGTAGTTGTCTTCTGAACCGGAGTGGTCGTGTTCTAGGAGGTGACGAAGGTCTTCTGCAGCTGTATCGGTGGAGGAGCGAGCAGTAGTAGTGGCACCGGCAGCAGCAGAGTGGGATTCTGCGTGGGAATCGTCTCTTCTATGACGCTGGATTGACGTGCGTGGAGGTAGGTCGTCGAGCTCGTGCGCGTGCGGGAATTGAGGGTCGTGGTGAAGGGGAAGTTGGTTGTTATTGAACGAGGGTGCAATTATGGTCAAGGAAGGGAGTGTATCGCCTAGTGGGGTAGGCATCCATGTGGTGGTGGTGAAATCTCCAGAGGTCGATGTTGGCCTCTAAAGTTTCGCCGCTGCTTTGGGAGAAAAGGTCGATTCGCCGCGCTGGGATTCGGTGCAGGGCCGAGCTCTGGGAGTCAGCACGCCGCGAAGCGACCGTGGCCTCTTTCTTTCCTCCACGGGGGGGAAACGACGATTAGTCTCTTAGATCGACCGCACTTGGATGTTCAATAGTCACGAAAAGTAGAAAAGAAGCTGTAGACGACATCAATACAACTTAAGTCACCAATACTGTAAGATAAACAAGTCAGAGAAAGGAAGAAGCCCCCGTGCAAGAGCGCAAAAGGGGTGAGACTCGTTCCCTTCAGCCCCTGGTTGCGGATTATGCTTATCGTCGTGGCACGTGATCTGGCGATAAGCGACGCGTTATCTTTTGTTGACTTGCGACTTCAAAAAGACAATTCCATGTCAACAATTAGAAGCGATACTTCAAGACTGCTTTCACAAACCATAATCAATATATTTTAATTAAGTATTTAATTACATTCATATCAGATCAGATCAGATCAAACCAGTGTGCACTTAATCAATACTCTCGTGCCATAATGGCTGAGGTACAGGAGACCGCAGACGCAGCCATCGCCGAAAGCCTAGACGAAGAGATCGCATTCATCCAGGCACAAAGTAAATACAACCTTCCAATATCCCCCATAACTTTCTCTCACAAAATAAATCAAATTAACCCAAACCTCCTAGTTGACATCCTAAAATCCAAACGAAAGCTCCAAGCAGCTGCCATCCTCTCCTCCCGAACCTCCCAGTCAATCCTCACCCGTCTCCGAAATCCAAACCACCCCTCCCCAAACACACCAACCCCCACCACCTCTGCCACATCACTCACAACACAACCATCCATCCCCAACGACACCAACCCTCTTCAAACACCATCCGCCCTCCTCCTCGCCACCTCCAAAAAGCAATCCGTCCACAACCAAGAATGCACCTACCGCGCCTGCGCAAGCATCACCACCTTCAAGATCCACGACCCCGATCCCCACGCCGTTGACGGCGGCAGCGTACTCGGGATCCGAATAGACGTGGGCAGCTCAGGCAAATTCATCCGTCCGTACTACATCATGTTAAACAAGCCATACCCGGGGTCCAACGCGCTGCGTATCCATCGACACACCGTCCCGCCTTGCATTCCCATCGCGTCCTTTGCAGCGCGGTATTTACCGCCACCATCATCTTCGTCTTCGACGCAGTCAACCGCAGCTGGAGAGACGATGAAGGTGGGTGGGAGGAGAGGGCAAGACTTGACGCGGTTCGTGCGAGCGCTGAGGAGGGAAGTTGTGCAGTATCATAATCGCATTGTGGTTATCAAGGCGCTGCGGAAGGCATTTGGGTTAGACGAGAAGGTGTCGGCGAAAGGGAAGGGGAGGGAGAGGGTGCTGTATGATATCAGCGCTGCGGATGCCGAGGCGAAGCAGCTGAGAATCGAGTGGGTTGATGGGAGGATTGGACGGTGTGTGGTTGGTGAGCGAGGAGAGATGCTTAAATGCGTTGTTATTGGGGAAGATGGGAGGGACAGGGAGATGGAGAGGCGGGTGCTTGGTGGTGATCGCCGCATGGAAGGGATTGCGACGAGGTTGAAGGAGGGCCGGTATTGAGTTGGATAAGTAATATTTTCCTTTTGTTTTGTATAGGTGCTTTTACTAGATACCCATTTGAAAGCATGCCATGTTATTCTGCTATATATCCTAAATCGTGTTTGCTGTGCCAAGTGAATAGCCTATAACCTAAAAGATATTTTAAAAGGAAGATGATAGTAAGAGGATTGCTAAGAGAATAGATATTTCGTAAAATGGGAATAAGACTGATAGATTTTTTGTAAATGTCATTTTCTAAGCTTTTAAGGTTGAGAACTTTTAAGACTTGTAATTTCTGGAGAATATATATTGTTGTGATATCCTGTGTGTCGCCTTAGGCACCATCTTTGTTTATTACACGTGACTTACCTTTTCGGTAGTCTACTAGTTAGCTCTCTTTACTTGTGTACGTACGTAGTTACTACAACACCACAATATATTCTGAGTAACCCCATATTGCGTACATGCTTTCACGTGCCTTAATTCAACATATATTTTAGACTTATATATAAATGATTTTGATACTTTTGATATCTTCTTGAGTAAAATCATGCTAAAGTCGTGGGGCTTTTGTGCAAGTGGGGAATCCAACCCCCCCCCCCMAGGACGACGCCGCCCGCCGACACGCTCAGCCAATCCATTTGGATTACTGTAAGTTACAGTAACTTAATCAAATCCTTTCTTCTAAAAGGCAGCACCATTTTCGGCGGTGCTATCTCTATCCATCCAGTTCTCCAAAAATAACAAGATGCAACAGTCGATGGGCAGTGTCAGTGGACAGTTTCAGTGATACCAATTTTGGTGGCGTTACAGTATAAACAATAGCCTAACCTACTATTCTATTAAGATACTGGATAATCTATAGTACTATACACAGTAAATTTATTGGTTAATTGCTTGAGTATTGATTGAATGGCCATGCTCCCATTTCGGACAGGTTCATAAGCACAGAACTCCCATTTTGCTCCCATTTCTTTACAGTGTCCCGCGAGAAAACTGTGTGAGGATGAATTTCACCCAGATTTCGTTGCCGTAACTGGAGGCATTCTTTCATTAGTTTCAAGGCTTCATAATTGCGACTCTGGGACTTCCAAGTAAACGCTAGATTGGCAATGCTAGTCAGCGTGTCTGGATGCTCTTCTCCTAACACCCTCTTTTTTGTCTCTATTACTTGCACAAACAGCTCTTCGGCCTCCTTCCACCGGCCTTGATTCCAAAATGTCGATGCTAGGTTATTCATGATATTCAACATAAAAGGATGCTCTTCCCCTAATACCCTCTTTTTT
>NCSJ02000420.1:0-34184 GCA_002812745.2 Scytalidium lignicola | reverse complement strand
CAATCTAATAACAAACTTGAATTTAAGAAATTAAGACCATTTAAAGTTGAAGAAGTTTACAAACTAATAACAATTAAATTAAAGCTATTAAAAACTATAAAAATACATCTTGTATTTTATACAGTATTACTAGAACTAATACTTGTGAATATACTACTAATACTAAACATAAAAGTTAAGTCAAAACCAGATAAGGAATAGATGATTAAGAAAATTTTAGATTATAAATATTAATACAAAAAGATTTAATACTTAGTCAAATAAGAAGGGTTTTTAAAATCAGACAATTTATAAGAACTTATTGAACATTTAGAAAATACTAAAAGGATAATAAAAANGTTATTATTAAACTTTAGCTAAAAAGGATCCTTAAGAAGAAGAATTAATTAAGTTAATAAGATAAGTAAAAGATTAATAACATTAATACTTAACATAAAGGAGTTAGTCAAGGAATATTACTCACTTCTATTAAAAGGGTATAATAAGCCCTTGATAAGGATTAAAGAGTCTAGTTTTTCCTTCTTTAATCTTTTCTTTTCTTCAATCTTCTCTAGTTTATCCAAGGTAAAAGCATTACATTTAAGCATTTCATAAGCATAAAATTTTAATTGTTTTTGTTACTTTTCCAATCTTAAGAGTTTAACCAAGGTAACTTCCTTTTCAACAAATAACTATTCTTCTTCTTAAAGATAATAGTCCATCTTATCAACATTAAACTTAAGGTTTTCACAATAACAACCCTTATAAATACACTTTGAACATTTCTAAGATTCACAAGATTATATACAATCCTTATTGTTAAACTTATAGAAATAATACTGGATAACCATGATAAATCCAAATATTTTAATATTATCAACTCATTTTATACATTATTAATAATAAGATTGTTTAGAGGACATAATGAATAAAGAGTATAGTTAACAAATAATGAAGATTATTTAATGTTACTAGTTAAGCATTAAGATAACGTTAAGATAAAAAGGGGATAATATTACAAATCTTATTATTACAATCTAATAAGCATTAAAGGATAGCCTATATAAAGCGTTAATAACTAACAAGGAATATTAAGTTACATGACTTATATAAGAGGTATATACTAGTATAAAAAGTATAAGGTTATATCAGGTTAAACTAGTTAAACTTAAGGTTATTGTATATTTATATAAGAATATACTCTTTAAGCTTTAGTTAAGAACCTTATATTTAACTTAAGTTATAACTTTATAATATACTTTACTATTCATAAAACTCTAATTAACTTGTTCTTACAAATAAACCTACAAAGTGACTAAGCTTACATCATATATTGATGATTAAAAGCTTTGTAACATTAGTTTGCAAAATTTTAAGTGTTATAGTCAAAACTAATATATCATTTTAAAAAGTGTTAAATTTAGAAAATGCATTAAAAGAACAATTAACTAACATTATAACAACTTTTGATCATTATTATATCTTTGAACATATAGAACACTTATAATTAAATTCAACAATAATTGAAGTAAGAACAAGTCTTCATAATAAGTTAATAAGAAAAAACTACTCTGTTATAATATAACTAAGTCAAATATTAATTATAATTTTTAAAGTTAAGTAAAAATATTACTATAACCTTCACTAAAAGAATTAGTTCAACTACTTGTTAAATATCTAACAAATAAGTCTAATCTTAACAGAGGATATGTGACTTTTGATAAAAAGAACTAAATTACACTTTTAATAAACAATTTTAATAAAATCTCTTCGTTAGAAATAAGTACTTTAACATTAGAATATTTAAATTAATTACCTTTACATATTAAACTTATAAGAATATATATTAGAATGTTTAAAACCTCTTTAAATGTTTTAACTTTTGCTTTTATAATATACAACCTTATAAAAGTTGTTAAAGCATATAAAATATTTATTGTTAAACTTCTTGAATTTCTTAATGTTAAAACAGATACTTTATAGAAGGCTGTGTTTGGAAACTAGACTTATAAGAACATTGGAAATGTACAAATAGTTGAATTACAGATTTTAAGTTTTAAAGTTTTATATTCAGCTAAAAGACTATTGTTATATTTTAAAGTAGCCTGTTTTTCGCGAATTCGAGCCTTGTACATGCCTTTTTGCAGTGTATACTATAGTAAATTAATATAAAGGACTAAATTAATAAATTAACATTCTATTCGATTAATCTATTACTTGTTTCTTAAACTAATTAAATTGACTAATATATACTAAACGTTTTAACTTTATATAATCTATATAATCTATTTAATAACTTTAAACCTTTACAAGGAAATAGTCAAAGCTATTAAAANGTACTTTCCTGAACTTTAACAATGACAAATATACAATTACTACTACTTTTAACATCTTTTACAAAACTATTCAATATATTACTTAAAGTATACAACTTTATACAATTGTTAGATTAGATATAAGGAAGTATACTAGTAGACTTTTAATAATTACCCTTGAAATTAAAAAAACAATTATAAAATTAATAAAAATGTTTAATAAGATATTTCAAGATAAGATTATAAACTTTGTATATAATAAATTCAATGTATAATTATTATTATTATTATTATTCTTATACTGTAGGCTATAAGGCTACCTTAAGGGTATGCAGGATAATTACACTGTTATACAAGAAACTATGCTAACTCCTTAGCTAGGTGAAAACCTTTATACTATTCTTTATCTGCTTAAGTGTAATTACCTTGCCTTATCTCTACTATCCTCTTGTCTAGTACTTAGCTTACTAGCTTAGTTAGTAAGAATTTCGTTGTATTATTAAGTTAATAGTTAGTAACTTAATTCTCTAAAACATTACTACTTTACTATTGTCTTATTCTGCTCTTAAATCCTTAGTCATATTATTAATTTGTACTCTTGCAGCCTTCTTATAATTAACATCTAACTAGTAATCTGTTTACATTCTTAACAACTTCTTAGTATTTCTCTTAAGTCTTTTACTATATAAGTTCTTATTTTAAGGCTCTTTCTTATTCATTCTAGGTTTAAACAGTTAATGATTAAATGGTAAGTTATTTCTTTTATAAGTTCATAATTATATAGTAATATGTTTATATTAAGTATATAACATTTAAACAAATATACTTATAGTCTAATTTTACTAGTATGAATTTGTATAATTAATAAGTTAATTACTTTGTCCAACTTATTATATAAGAATAATGCTTTTTTGTTAAAAGTAAGAAAGTTTACAACTTTTATATAATTATATAACTTAACCAACTTAACAATTTTAAAGTTTTAAGTTCATCTTGCCTTTTAATCTCTTATTATAACTATATTAATTGCTTTTGATATTACTTAATAGCCTCTTCATTATTATAATTATATTACCTTGTATTTATTACTTTTTTTGAGTAATTACTTTTTTGTTTATTACTTATATCTTCTTCTTTTCTTCAAGAGTCTTATTGCCTTATTACTTATTCAGTGAATTACCTACTTCAAGCTTGTACAATTAAGGTAATCTTCAAATGTTGTTATTCTTTTGTTTAAGTATAAGTTTAATAATAAGCAGAATATCTTTGTCTTTAAACTTTGAATTAAAGTGTCTTTATAAGCTCTTGTTATTATACAAAGATATTATAACTACATTATAAGTAAGTAACAACTAATTCCCCTTAGATTGTTATTAGATTTTATAAGTTAATAATATATAATAACATTGTATACAATTGTACTTTGTATAACTATTGTATAAATCTATCTTACTCTTATAAAGTTATATCCTTATGTTTTTACTATTAGTCTTGTTAATATAAATATTTGTATAATTAACTTTTTCTTAATTACCTTTGTATAAACTTTAAAGTTAAGTTGTTAATTAAGTTAAATCCTTAGAAAACAAGTTAATTCTTTAAGCTTTAATTCTTTATTACTAAGGTATATTAACTCTTTCCTTATTGTATAAGTATATATAAAGTATATTAACTTACTTTTACTTGCTTTGAATTGTATACCTTTGTATACTACTTACTTTTTGCATATTTTCTAACTTACTTCTAATGTTTTATAACAACTCTTTATAATATATATATAATTAAGAAGGTTTATATCATTTGTAAAGTTGATTATAAYTAAACCTTTTATCTTTYTTAATTTATTGTATAAAGTAAAAATATATAATATAAACAGTATTAATAAGAGTAAAGAACTTTGTAAGACTCTTGCTTTTATTAAGATTAGTTAAGTTATTTCATTGTTAAAAGATAAACAAGTAATCTTGTTTATTAAGTAGTTATTAATCTAGCTTATTAACTATTATAAAAAGCTTTTCTCTTAGAGTATATATTATAATTACTTATGGTCTAATATGTTAAATGCCTCTTTAAGATCAAGTTATAATAATAATATAATAATACTTTAACTTTATATTGTATAGATAATGTTTATTATTGTTCTTATTGTTAATTCTGTAGATTTATTATGTTTATTTCTTATTTGTCCTTTTAAAAGTAGTCTTTACTTCTTTATTGCTTTTGTAATATAAATAATTATTATAACTTTGAATATTTTTGTTATACAATTAAGTAGTATAATTAGTTGTTATCTTTTAACCTGTTGTAATTATTCTATTGTTTTACTTAGTTTTTATAATATTATCATATTTGTTGTATGGTAATTACAAGGAAAGTATTCTAGTCTAAAGCTTATTTTAATTAGGATTATCAGAATTCATTGTAATAATTGACTACAAGCTTGTAGAAACTTATTAGTTAATCAGTCTAACTTTAGTGTTTTTTATACTCTAGCCTTATAAAGTACTTGTCTGATAATTACTTTGTTATAACCTTTATTTATCTTGATTACTTTTACTTGATTTGTATTTTGTAGTCTGATATAATCTGCTTATACTTCTAAGAAAAACTTAGTTATAAGTATTGTTGCTTTCTTATTGTGTATATATATTAATGGTCTTTTTAGGTTGTTATTGTATAATTCTGAGATTTTTAACAAGTTAATAAGTATATAATTATATGTTTATACTTATTATTCAAATGTCTACAGCTTATAAGTATCCTTTATCATTATTGTTATTACTTGTTATTAGTTTTTTTGTTTAAGCTTAAGCAATTCTTTTCTTTTTATTCCTTAAGAGCTTGATCTAAGTTCTGATGATTTTGTAAAGACTTATTTACATACTATTAGTATTCTGCTTTTTAAACAACCTTAATTGTTTTCTTAGTTATATAATTTTATTATAATGTTAAGTAGTCAACTAATGACTTCCTTCTAAGTACTGTCTTATTTGTAATATTAATCAATTGTTTTGTTAATATATTAATTGCTTTGTTTAATTACTCCTTAGTAGATATATAACCTGGTAAGAGTAATGAGTTAGCTATTGTTGTTTTAACNTTTTTCATAGTTTATTAATCTTTAACTATAACTTGATTCTCCATTGTACATTTACTGTTTACTTATTTTAAGTTTGATTTTAATAAGTTATAAGGTATAGTCTGAGCTAATCTAGTCTTTAACTCTTATATATTAAATTCAAAGGTTTGTTATATGTTAAGTATAGTCAATAATTAAGTTTTTGTTGTTGTCCTGTCTTTATATAAGTTCTCTTTAAGATATAACAAGTTTAAGCCTTTATTATTATATTAATATTAACAATTCATTAACTCTGTTGTTTATTCTTTCTTCTTTATCTTATATTAAGTAATATTGATTAAAATCACTTGTTAGTATTATATAATTTTCTAGTTCTATTATAACAAGATCATAAATAAATGTATGTTAATTTAAGGTTGTGTATTTAACTAAGTATATTAAGTAAATTGTTATGTTTTTAATTATAAACATTACTTTTGCTTAATCTTCNTTTTGTTTTGTATGATTATATAGTTAATTTGTAGTGTTTGTGTATATATATAATTATTCTTCTATTACTTTATATTCTTTGATAATTCTTGTTATTTAGATAGTATATATTTTTAGTCTGTTTGTTTACTTATAGNTTTTTAGACTGTTAACATATTGTACTTACTGTTATCCTCTAATGCTTTTATCATATATTTATGTCTTCTATTTTAGTTTTAATATAAGATTATAATCATAATTATATTATGATTATGTTTATTATTATATTACTTTGTTAATTAGTTTGTTGTTGTTAGTTTGTTAGATCTTTGTTACTTTAGCTAATTATAAAGCTTGATAATAAGCTAAGTAGTAATCAACTAAATATAAAGTTATTGTATTGACTTGAAAATTTGTCTAAGGTATTTTCATTTGTTCTTCTTATAATACTTAGACTTGTAAGTTTATCTTGTAAGTTTACTTGAGTTCTAAGTCYTTTTTCTTCTAGATGTTATTTGTTATCCTTCTTCTTTGTTACTTTTTATTAACTTAGTTATATTAAGTTGAGTTATGATATGGATTATGTTATTTGGTCTAACTAGTTTTATTATTCTGTTTTTATATACCTCTTTTACTTGATCTTAATACTCCTTTATTATTAGATAACTTTAATTAAACATTATATGTTCTTTATTATAGTTATAACACTTAAGTGTAATTTCTCTTAGGTTTGTTAGACATTCTTCTTCTTCCCCTTTATATGTTACTCTTGTGTAGTAAGTATACTGCTTTTCCACCTTATAATACTATATATAATATCCTTAAGCTTAACATTTAAAATATTACTTTAGTTGTAACTTGTTCTTGAATAGCTTATAATAGAATACTTAACTCTTCTAGTATAAACCTTAGTCTGTAAGTTTGTATATGTCTTTTATAATTATTAGTTTGATATATAAGTAGCTTTTCTGCTGTTAGCCTCCTTCATAAGCTTAGTAAGCTTTAACCTGAAGTATTATTATTTTATTCTCTTTTTTTTAATGCTTCTTTGATTAAGGCTTTGTTATATTCAGCTAACAAGTAATCAGATATACCTTTGATATATATAATAACTTTACTATTGACAATTTGCACTTCTTCTCCAAATACCTTTTAAACTTATTGTATATTAAGTAAATACTATTCTTTCTAGCCATCTTCAAAGACTATTGTTATATTGTTACTAGGTAACTGCTTTATTGTATATATACTACTTTATAAGAATATAGTTGTATTAATTGTTATTATTGTGTTTTGTAGGTTATGATTCTTGAGTTCTAATAGTATACTTAAAGTGTATATAATGATTTCACAGTCTCTTTTCATTAGTAGTCTACAAGTTCTTTATTGTATGTTCTTTGTATGCTTACTATCAAACTGCATTGTTGTTGTTAGGAGGGTTGCCATTTAAACTTATGTATACTCTTGAGGTTAAATGATTTTTACAAGTGTTTCTTTCAAGTCTTTATAAGTAATTAATATATTATTGTTATTGTTAGATTACTTTGTAATTGTTTTATATTTGAATTTAAAGTGTAAAATTTTTTCTACTAGTTGAAGTACTTTATACATGTTTCTCTCCTTAACCAACTGGTTAAATTGTAATAAATCCTCATATTCATTGTTGTTTAACTTTTACTTCATCACCCTTCTTTGGTTATATTCCTTATCTTCATAACTTTAATGCTGTTGGTTCTTCTGTTGATAGTTAAGGCTTATGATACTATTGTTATATCTTGTAACTATGTTATACTTATATCTTACTTATAATATTACAATTAAGCATGTTCAATATACTAGGTATAACTCTACTATTAGTATTAAATTAAACTTTAATATTAGCATAATGTTAAGGTTCAATTATTCTAGTTCTCCTATTAAAATAGTATTATATAGTTTATTATTATTACTTATAGTAAATAAAATTCTGTCTTCTTACTTATTGTTTGTTTAACTTTTTCATTATAATAAAATAAAATAAATTTTTATGATTTATTAAAACTTTTATTTTATGTTTTATTTTTATAAAATAAACTTGTTATTTCTTAAATGAGTTTATAATAATTAATAACTTTTTATCATATATTTCATAGTTTAATTCAACTAAAATGAACTTTCTTGAATAGAATGTTATTAGTTTTCATTTCATTTTATTATTCTGCTAGTTAAGTACTATTTCGAGTATATAGTCTAATATATTTGTTTTTATTTAAAATGGTTTTTCTAGGTTTAATTATGCTAATACTTAATTTTTAAAAGTANTTTTTTAATGTTTGAAAAGNTTTTTTGTCCTTTTTGGTTTTATACAAATAACTTATTCTTTTTAGTTAAGGATATTAATAGTTTTACAATTATTATATAATCTTTAATGTATTGTTTGTAGTAATTTACTAGTTTTAAGTAGACTGGCCGGACTATTGCATTGGACTATGGTCTAGACTAGACTATAAGGTTTTTGTAGACTGTTTCAGACCATAGTCTGAGTAATTCAAATTATAAGGACTATTTTTAAACTGTAAACTGTACAATCTAGTCTGAAAAGACTACAGTCTGAACTTAAAAAATTTGAGATTAGACTATACAGTCTACAGTCTGAAATTAAATTAAAATACAGACTGTTTTAAGACTATAGTCTGTATAATCTTAACTAAAAATTAAAATTAAAAATTATTAAATTTAATTTATATTACTATTATTATAAAGTGTTATTATTTTTATTTAATAAATAATTTTTTAATAAATAATTATATTTATTATTTAAATTTAAATTTAAAATTTATACAGTTTAACAGTTTAACTAGACTATAAGGTATTAAGGCTTTAAATTTCAGACTATACAGTTTAAATACCTTATAATTTAATGCTTTACAATTTAGTTTAGTCTTGTTTCTATTAGACAAGCTACAACTATTATTATCATTAGTACATATATAAACAGTATAAATTTCAACTATTAAAAACAATTAACTAATAACAATTACAACTAGGGAAATACTCTTATATCATATACATACTTGTAAACATACATATCATGTGAAAATGTCTTATAGATATGATAATTGCCCTAATTCTAACTCTATGACTTCATATAGCTTTTATTATAACTTGTCATATAAGTATATCAAATACTTAAGGTTACAACAGTCCTTTTATTTCACTATTATAGCTAACAATTTGTTATTAGCAAAACATCAAGAAATCAATTCTATAAACTTATAATTGTGTATAATGTTTTCATACATTTGACTTATTATAAGGTCTACTTATTCTGTTCAATTTGGTGATTACTAAAGTATTCTACTAATACACTTTTGAAAGTTCTGATAAGTTAACAGCTTTGTTAACATATCAACCTTCATATCTCTTGTAGAATAGTATTCTACAGATATTTGTTTACTTGTAATCAAATCCTTGATTTGGTAATATCTAATGTCAATATACTTTAAACACTTATATATTACTAGTTTGTTAGTAATAATTATGCAAGCTTGATTATCATTGAATATAAGAACCTTTAAATCATTCTTTAACAACTTACCTTGTCCTAACTCTTTAAGTAAGGACTATAACCATTGTCCTTGCTTGTTAGCCTTTGAAAGTGTTATATACTCTAATTCAGTAATTAACATAATTATATATTATTATTTTGTTAAAGTCTATGAAATAAGACCTTTATTCAACAAGAATATATATCTTATAATTAAGTGTTGATTTAATAAGTCTTCAGTATAGTTAATATTGTTATAACCTTGAATTCAAGTTCTTATAAACTCTTCAAGCTTATTACAGTTTTTGNTTAATACTTATATATAACTCCTTATTTACAATTCTATTCAAATATTATACAACTTGTAAGTTAGCATTTATATACCTTATAGTTAGAGTATTATAATATTATTATAATTAACTAATAACATAACTAATATCAAATCTAGAACTCTTGGTTACTTATCCTAATTGGCTAATTAACTCTTGATATAACACTTGATCAGCTTATAACTCTTTAAGTAAGCCCTTTACTAAAGTGTTATAATCTATAATAAGTGAATTCATTAACTTTACATCTTGTAAATAAAACCTTTTAACTAATTCAGTAATATACTAGCTTTAATTAATCCATAAGTTATAATTAACTTTGTCATGTATAACCTGAAGTCCTTATATTCATTGTACAAGTTCTAAATCTTTGATTTGCTATTTCTTGCTAATGTTATCAACTATAACTCTAATAGTTTTAAAGTCTTTTCCTAATACTAATATATTATTAATATACAGTTTAATTATTATAGATTTGTCTTAGTTGATGAAAACACTTAGATCATTATAACAAAGCCTAAAACCAAATAATTCAAAGCTTGTACAACTCTTAATATATTACTCCTTACCTAACTACTTTAACTTATAAAGTAATCATCTTACTACTAACACCTTTCCTTTTATCACATTCAAGGTATTAAGTAACCTTATATTTATAATGGTATAAAGCTTTGCCCTTAGATAAGTACTTATAATGTCAACTTAATATATTTTAAGATCCTTTAATATAACAATTGCTAAGAGTACTCTTAACAACTCAAGCTTTATAATAAGGTTAAAGGTTTCCAAGTAATCATCTTTAAGCATTTGATTAAATCTCTAAGCTATTAACTATACTTTACAGTAATTAACCAAGCTTATAAGAGTATACTTAACTGTAAACACCTACTTATAACTAACTAAATTGTTACTTACTAAAAGATCTCCAATTTCCTATATTCTAAAAGCTTACAATTTCTTGATTTTTAAATCTATAACAACTAACCATAGTAAATCTCTTAATACTTCTTATTTATTCTTTAGAATAAATACTTCTTCTACTTGAAATGCTAATTCAAAATTCTCTTAAGTTTTACAACTAAACTTCCTTACCCTTCTACTTTTACAGACTATAAGAAGCTTATAAGAAATCTCTTGTCCAGTTATAACTATTAAAGTGTCAATTTCAATTACACTTTCAACATCATTAAATTCTAAGTCCCCTAACCTTAATTCTAGTGTATTACAACTACCAAATTCAAGCTCTTCTAGATTTGTAAGTTCTATAACATCAAGAGGCTTTAACAGTTCATATAGCTTTTAAAGCTTTACAGTTATAAGCTCTTTTAAAGGCTTTTCTAAAGGCTTTAGAATATTAATTCTTATAATTACCAATGTCATAAACTCTACTCCTTCTCTTAGTGTTATAAAAGCTTCTTGTCCTGATTAGTTAGCTTTAACATTATGTTGACTTAATTAGTTAACAATTATATTTATTTACAAATTTACATCTTCTGGAATGTCTCTTAGTAGTTCTATAAAGTTTAATATTTCCACCTCTTTTATAAGTTTTATAATTAGCTTATTCTAGTCAAAATCAAGTTATAAATATTCTTTAAAAGTAAGTAAAGATATAATTATAACTTTACAACTCATTAAGTTATATAACTTATACTAACAGTTTATAATTATATAATTAATAAAACAACATCTTAAACTTGTTAACTCTAATTTTATAAGCTTTTCTATTATTATAATTAAGTAAGCAATGCACTTAAAAGCTCTCAAGTAGCTAATATATAACTTCTTATTATTATATACTTCTTCAAATGTCTTATCATCAAGTCTAATAAGAGTTCTGTTATATATATAACATGTTGTTTTTATAACATCTTCTTAAAACATAGTTAATAATTAACTATTTCATAACATAGTTCTAACCAGTATAATCAACATTTTATTCAGTTGTTCAAGGATACTTAATTGCTTATAAAAGTAAAGTATTATATATTCAAATCAAATTCTAATAATCTTGTTAATTCAATTTCCTAAAACTATATATTCTTTAACATTATTACATTTAACAACTTTAATCCTATAACTTGTTTTAAGCTTTACTTTAGCTTTGAATTCAAAGAATATAATGTATATAACTACTTTGTTTTAACTAAAATAAACTTATACTTTAAAGTATACTCATTTGTAAAGATAATCATATAAGTATTCTTATTACAATTAAGAATCTTGTATAACCTCTATATATTAGTATATATACATTCTAACAACTTTATAACCTGTTCAAGACTCTTCTTATTAATCACTTTCACCTTCTTAGCTATCATACAAGCCTTACACAACTCTTTTAGTATAATTATAAGTTATTCTTCACTTATAATAGCCTGATATAGCCTTGTTAAGCTTTTTAAGCTCAAATGCCCAAATTGACAATATTATAACATTCTAACATTTATAACAATAATTACAAAAGCTTATTTTAATTGTATAATACTTTTTAAAGTGTATAAATACTTAATACAAAGTGCTTTTTTTTATAACCTTATTATATAGCTTAATTAAAAGCTTTTTAACTTTCTTTATAGTTATTTTAACTGTTAATCCCTTATCCTAAAGTTATAACACTGAAATCAAACTACTGACTAGTTCTAATACATATAAAACACTTGTAAGCTTTATATGTTTTACCTTTCCATTTAAAACAACTTTAATATATATATTCCTAGTTCTTACAACTTAAATCTCTATTCTATTCATTGTTACTACTTAAATCAGTATTTTAAGTAACTTATAATCATTGAAAGCTTCCTTTAAGTACATTATATAACATGAAGTTCCTGAATTGATTACTTATAATAATTCATTGGAATTATTATCTATAACATATATAAGACACTCTTATTCTTCTGTATCACCTATAAATATACTCTAACAAGTCTCCTTAACTATTTTAACTTCTACTTTCAATTTCTATACTTCTTTAAGTTACTCCTTCACTCTATTAAGTATAAACAAAGCTTTTATGCTAAAACTTAAATTACCTTCCTTTTTAAGTACCTTACAAAATCTTGTTATATAGTTAATTTTACTAATTAAAACATACTCTTTTAAATAACTTTTTACTCTTTTTACTCTTCTTACTCTTTTTACTCTTCTTACTCTTTTTACTCTTCTTACTCNTTTTTACTCTTCTTACTCNTTTTTAATAACATTTAGGATATTCTCCTTAGCTAACTCCTTAAGCCTTATCCTTTACTCAAATTCTGTCAAATAAACAATAACAACATTATAATTGCCAACATCTTGTTTGTTAAGTAACAGTTAAGTAATTATAGAATGAAAATATAAATCTATAACTTTTACAACTCTAAGTAATACAATTATCTTAATATTATTTGAAGGTTTATCATCTTTAGAAATTGTACTAATCTTATTTTGCAAAGTATTAAGGTTTATAACTAACTATAAAACTATAATATTTGTCTTTAATAACATATATAAATTAAAGGCTATTAACTTAACCCTTAATTGTTGTATCCTTAAGAGAGTTATATATTCTTTAAGTATATCCTATTACTCTTTTACTGTTTTTAGATTTATGATTATTTCCAAGGTTGAAGAAGTATAATATAACATAATAATTGACCTTACCCTCTTATCTGCACTTACAAACTGTAAACAGTTTATAAAAGGTAATAAAACATCTTAAGATAACAAGTCATTCTTATGTGATAATGACAATTCTCTAGTAATACTTTAAGATATTGATATGCCTTAAAAAACTACTTCTCATAACTCTTGCCCTTATAAATAAGCCTTAACCTGAATACTCCATATTCTGTAATTCAGTAGCTTAAGTCTTGTAATACAAGGCTTGTCCTAGCTAAAATCAACCTCCATATCTTTATAATCAAGCTAACATATACAACTTTATTATAATATTCAAAAAGTTGTCTAATATGTTATTAGGACATATCTCTAAGCTTATAACCTGTTGAACAAACTACAACTACTGTTATCATTAGTATATACACAAACAGTATGAATTTCAACTATCAAAAATAACTAGTTAATAACAGTTATAACTAGGGAAATACTCCTATATTATATACACACTTGTAAACGTACATATTATATGAAAATGTCTTACAAGTATGATAATTGCCCTAACTCCGACTCTATAACTTCATATGGCTTTTGCTATAGCTTGTCACATGAGTATATCAAATACCTAAGGCTACAACAGTCTCAATGCCTTACAGTCTAGTTACCTTACAATCTGGTCTCGTCTGGATGCCTTACAATTCAGTCCATACTGTAAGGCACCCAGACCATACAATTCGGACCATACAGTTTCGTCTAGACTGTTCGGCCAGTCTATAAACAACAAAGGAAAGATTAAAAGCAACCTCTAGTTAGTTAACAATAATTATATATACTCCTTAAGCTTTCTAAGCTACATACTAGTCTTTAAGTATTATTACCTTCTATAAAGTTCCTCTTACATTAACAAGGTTTGATAATTAAGAGTTAACAAACTTAAAATTCTTATACTATTATTCTTAGTTAAAGGAAATTAAATTATCATTTAAAGTAATCAAGTTATTATTGAATTTAATTAAGTTATTGATTATAAGTTATATACTCTAGGAGAAAGACTTCTTACAATGGTTAATAAGCTGGATTAACAATTACTTAACAAATAAGATTACTTGTTTATCCTTCAACGGCAAAATAACTTAACTGATCTTAATAAAGACAAGAGTCTTACAAGGTTCTCTACTCTTATTAATATTATTTATATTACATATCTTTACTTTATATAATAAATTAAGAAAGATNAAAAGGCTTAACCATAATCAACTTTACAGATGATACAAACCTTCTTAACTATACACACATTACAAAGAGTTATTACAAAATACTAAAAGTAAGCTAGAAAATATACAAAAGGTAAGTAGTATACAAAGGTATATAATTCAAAGCAAGCAAAAGCAAGTTAATATACTTTACATATACTTGTACAACAAGAAAAGAGTTAATACACCTTAACAACAAAGAACTAAAGCTTAAAGAATCAGCTTGTTTTCTAAGGATTTAACTTGACCAGTAACTTAACTTCAAAGCTTATACAAAGGCAATTAAGAAAAAGCTAACTACATAAACATTTACATTAACAAGACTAATAGCAAAGACATAAGAATACAACTTCATAAAAGCAAGACAGATCTATATAACAATTATACAAAGTATAATTGTATATAATACTATTATATACTATTAACTTACAAAATCTAATAATAATCTAAGGGGAATTAACCATTACTTACTTATAATATAATTATAATATCTTTGTATAATAACAAAAGCTTATAAAGATACTCTAATTCAAAGCTTAAAGATAAAGATATTCTGCTTATTACTAAACTTATACTTAAATGAAAGAGTAATAGTATTCAAGGATCACCTTAATTATACAAGCTTAAAGCAAGTAATTTACTGAATAAGTAACAAGGCAACAAGACTTTTGAAGAAAAGAAGAAGACATAAGTAGTAGACNAAAAAAGTAACTACTTNAAAAAAAGCAACAAATACAAAGCAGTGTAATTACAATAATAAAGAGATTATTAAGTAATACTAAAGGTAATTAACATAATTATAACAAGAGATTAGAAAGTAAGATAAACTTAGAGTTTTAAAGTTATTAAGTTAATTAAGCTATACAATTATACAAAAGTTATAAACTTTCTTACTTTCAACAAAAAAGCATTACTCTTACATAATAAGCTAGACAAAATAACTAACTTGTTAATTATATAAATTCATATTAACAAAATTAAACTATAAGTATATTTGTTTAAACATCATATACTTAATATAAATATATTATTATATAACTATAAACTTGTAAAAGAAACAACTTACTATTTAATTATTAACTGTTCAAACTTAAAACAAACAAGAAAGAGCCTTAAAATAAAGGCTTACATAATAAAAGACTTAAGAAAGATACTAAGAAGCTGTTAAGGATATAAATAAATCATTAACTGGATATTAGTTATAAGAAGGCTGTAAAAGTACAAATTAACAATATAATTAAGGATTTAAGAGTAAAACAAGATAATAGTAAAGTAATAATGTCTTAAAGAACTAAGTTATTAATTATTAACTTAATAGTACAGTGAAACTCTCCTTAACCAAGCTAGTAAGCTGAATACCAGACAAGAGGATAATAAAGACAAGATAAAGTAATTGTACTCAAGTAGATAAAGAGTAATATAAAGGTTTTCACCTAGCTAAGGAGTTAACATAGTTTCCTGTATAACAATGTAATTATCCTGCATACTCTTAAGGTAGCCTTATAGCCTATAATGTAAGAATAATAATAATAATTGATTATAAGTATTTCCTTAGCCTTAACCTGAAATTTAAACTTCTTTTACTTAGTGTTTATAAAGGTATTATCAGTTAAAAACAATATATTGTTAATTTGTAAGTTAATAATTCTAAATCCAAGGGTATTAGTATATAATAAGCAAGAGTCATATATAAACTAGCTTATTTGAAGTTGTTCAACATAATAATAATAATAAGTATTAAACTAATAATTCTTTGCTTTAAGAACTTCATACAAAGGCTTAACAACCTTTAAAACAGTATTTTCTCTTATACTTAGCTTTGTAAGAGGATAAATATAAAAGTTGTGATTTAAGTTTGTATTTGATTGAACATAAGCTTATAATATATTTTGTAAGTAAAGCTTTTTCTCTGGTATTATAATTATAATAGTTAAAATCAAGTGTTGACTAACTTGTTAGATTATAAATAATTAGGTTAAAATCAAGTCCTTTTCAGTATTGTTATAAGCTTAAACAACTAAGTATAACTTTTTGAAGGTTAAGTTTGTTCTAACATTCTTAACCTTATTAACAAACTTAGAATTAAAGATTCTAATGCTTTTTAAGACAAATAATATAAGTATAACTTTGAATATACCTTTTTCAAGTAACTTATTGATTTCTTTATGTTAAGATTCCTTAAATTACTTTGTTAAAGGTATAATTTGAAGTTCTTATTATATATAAATTATAATATTAACTATTGAAGCCTGAATAGTATTCTTTTAAGGTTTGCCATAACATTGTTTAGATGGCTTTATAAGTATAATTGATGTTAGTTGAAGTTTAACTTGAATTGTATTCTTATTATATTGAATTTCTTGAACATTCTATAATTGTTAAGTATTTTATAATTCTTAAATGTTATTTTCTTTCAAGTATAGTTTTACTATAGTACTCTTGAACTTTATAAGGCTATTTAGTAATTATAGTTTACAAGTTTCATTGTTCATTTCTAATAACTTGAATAGGCTTTTCTAACTTCTAATATACTTTTCATTACCCTTATATTATACAAGTATGTTTAAATTGAGTAGTAAGTCATAAATAGCTATTATTAAGGGTTTATTTCATTGATTCAAGGTATTTTATACTTATCTTTAAACATAATAAACCTTGATCTTGTTTATAACCTTTTTAATTGTTATAACTTATTAAGTTATTAAAAAGGCAAGAGTATCAAGTTTTGACATACAAGGGAATACCTTAAAGATAAGTAAGGTTAGTATAAGGCTATTAAGGCTTGTTGTATTGTTTATAGCCTTGATAATCATTTATAAGGCTATATCCTTGTCAAGATCAAGGAATTCCTTAGAGATGATTTGATATGCTTAACATAAGACAACATAATAATGTTCAACTTTTCTAATTGATCAGTATGCCTTTATAAGTATATACTTAGTGAAGACTCTTATTATAATAATTAAATGATTGAAATCCTTGTTGATAAAGCTCTTACTAATGTTACAAGTAACTAATTTAAGAAGTCTAAGATAAATATTAATCTAATAAGTTTATAAAGTATTCTAAACATATTTTACAAAGATATTCTGTAATTATTAAGTAACTTAGAAGCTTATAACTTTGTTGACAATATGTAAAACAAGCTTGTTATTAATATATATAACGTTAACTAAAATTATATAGTTAAATTTAACATCATCTCAAAGGGTAAACTTGAATTTACTAAGTAATTTATTATGTTTTTAACAATAACTATAGAATTAAGTAAGGTATTAGAGTACTTTATTATTAACTTTATACTTTAAACATTTTAGAATTCTGTATAACCTTCTAACTGATAAGTAGTTAAAATGATAGTATAAACAACATAATTTAACTTTGGTTAAGTAATATATATTGTTATTAAAAGAGTTTATCAAGAAGATGTATAAGAAGTTATCTTATAATTAAAATACATAGTTAAAACGTTGAATTACAAACATCTTATTGTTAGAGGTAATAAGCTTGTTTTTAACATTGTTGTAATAAATGCTTAAACGATTTATATCAGCTAGTAAAAGTAAAAATAAGATGTTTACATTAACAACATAGAATTAGACTTTGTCAAAAGGGATATAAATGTCAATTGAACTAATTAAGCTTGTAATGCTTATTCTAAACTGTATAAATATATTGCCTTTTGTAAATTCATCAATTGAAATAGTATTATCAAGGTTCTGGTAAGTAATATACTGATTATAACTAATTGTAGACTTCCTTGACATACTTATGTTGATTATGATACTATAAAACGTCTTTGATGTATACTTAGAGGTAATAACAGTATTGTATATAAAGAGGTCCTTTTCATTATAATCTACAATAGTATGTTGAGTTGTAAGTATATGTTTAAAGGTATGATTAACAAGGAATGCTAAAGTTTTAATTGCATTTGCTAAATTAACAATACTGATGAAGGTAATATAACTTTTAATAAGCTCTTGTATAAAAGTAAAGCCTTGATCTTCGTCACTCTTAACAGTTATTATAAGTACTTTAAGGTCTTCAAAGTCTTCAAGGTCTTCAAGATTATCAAGGTCATCGTTATCAAGGTTTATAACTTCTTTACCTTTGAACTTAATAAGATATTAACAAAATTTCTTGTTGAATTGTTGATTAAACTGCTTCTTAAAGTAACTTTTCAACTTCTTATATTCCTTCTTAGTATAGTTGTATAATATACAACCTTCTTTCTTATATATGTTCCAGGCTATACATAAACCACAACCGTTCATAAACCGCCTAGTCAGTTCATGAACTGCCTAGGCCTTACATAAACTGAGCAGTTTCTGAATAGTCTAGGCCATATGTAAACTACTTATTAACCACTTGTAAATTAGCTAATAATTAAGTATTAAATTTAATCTAAATCAACTACTATTCCATGGCTTATTAAACTAGTAGTATTACTTATAATATCTGCTCTTGATTGCTTCCTCTTATTGTTGTTACTAGAGCTTTCAGATGGCTTAATTAAAGCTTGTTCAGTGTGAATAACTAGCCTTGACAACCTCTTACAATCATGTTCATCTTTATGGCAATGTATTGTACAATCCTTTCCTTCCTTAAAGCAACAGCACCTTTTAATGTTATACTGACCTTTGCACTGGCATGAAATGCTAATTCGCTAGCTAGTAGATACTTCCCTAGCTGCCAGAGTTAAAGTGATTTTTTTGATGGTTTTTAGAATGCTAATATCCAACCAAAAGCTTTGTTCAACTACCTTTAAATCCTTAGTTGGCATAAGGTGATTCAAGATTCTTGATTGAGTAATAACTTGATATCTATAAGAGTATAGTTCATTTAATATTCGTCTAAATAACCGTCGATTATCAGTGGTTGTTCTGTCTTCTCTTAGAACTTTAATTGAAACAATATCACCAATTTCAAAGTGCTGAATATCATGTTTTTTGAGTACTTTTCCACTATTCGAATCCTTTCTTTTTAGGTTACTTGCTAAGCTTTTTGAATCACTGAATCAGCTGATTAAGCTATAGTTATAACAGTTGTAACAGTTGTAATAACTGTAGTAATTATAGTAATTGTAGTAGTTGTAATAACTGTAGTAGTTATAACTGTAGTAATTGTAACTGTAGTGATTATAACTATAATCATAGAAGATTCAACTTTAATACTTGCTTGAATATTAGTTTCAGCATCATACTACTGTTCAGGTGAGTTCCTGATTGGTAAAGTGATTTAGACATTGATTTCTGAGCTACTTTCAAGACTGATTTGCATAATAACTTGAGAATATGACTATGACTGAATATTAATATCAACCCTTGAATTGCTTGTAAATAATAATGCTAGATCAACTGGCAATTCAAGCTTAATATCATGTTCAAATATTTCAAGTTCATTGAGATCTTCTTATAATACTCTAATTACTAGGTTTTTATATTCTTTGTTATCTAACCAGTCAAAATAAGTATTACAGTCTTTGAATAATAATTCAACAAGTATATAGTTAATTGTTAAGTGTTGTTGAATATTTATTACTAGGATAATTTTTACTAATCCATCAACTTACTCAGTTGAACTATTATCTATTTTCTAAGCTTTAAGTTTAACTTTAACTACTTTATTTACTTGTTTTACAAGACCTTAAGTTTAAGGTATTCTAAGCTTTTATTAATTATTTGAATATTATATTTGTGAAATATAATAAGAAAAGCACCTTTGAACTCTTTGTTATTATTATATTATACAATTTTAAGTAGTAAAAAGGTTATGATAAATTGAGTAAAAGCTTATGCAATTAAAAGGGATTCTTTACTTTTGAGTAGATATAACTGTGAATATTTAGTGAAATAGTCCTTGATATGTAATATCCACTTATATTAGCCAGATAGTTCATGACTTATATCAATTAAATCTACTTGAACATGTTCTTAAGCTCTTTTAAAAATAATAAGTTCAAGTGGAGCTTTAGTAGCTAATACTCTGTTTAAACAATAGTTTTTACACCTTTTAAGCACTTATTTGATGTTATCACACTTGATTCCATAATAATTTTGCTTAATTACTGGTTATACTTTGTCTTGTCTTGTATAAAGGAGTTTAACATGTTCTTAAGTTATAATATTGAATACCTTATTATCTTGAACAATATATCTTAGTTTTGAATAGGTTGAATCAGGTAGTCAATATAACTTGCAATCCCTGAGCTTATAATGAATAAGTGTCTTATGTTTTAAGTTGATATCTGCTTGATTTTCTGGTTTGAGGCTTGGGTTGTCCAAAAACATATGCATTCTTTGTTAGTGTTCTAAATTAATTCGTTCCTTGTTAACATAGCTTTCGCTATATATATAATCTTGAAATGCAAAGCGTACATTATTAGGAAAAGGGTTAATTGATTCAATTAAAGCCATTTTGTATGAAAATGATTGAATAACAAGTTAGAAAGTAGGGAAAATCTACTATATTTGAAGTTACACCGCTACTGTGGGGTAAGTTTTTGAATGGCCTAACGGGTGGTTTACGTATGGCCTAGACCATTCAGAAACCGCTCAGTTTACGTATGGCTTAGGCGGTTTATGAACGGCCGTGGTTTACGTATAGCCTGGAACATATACAAAATAATGTTTCTTGTTGAATTGTTTTCTTAGCCAATTATTCTAGGTAAAAGGACAATAACCTTGCTTGTGATAACAATGATTTGTAAAGAAAGCATTGGTTTGGATAATACTGTTTACCTTCTCTTATGTTGTAATTAATAAATGTAAATCATTAAGTAAGTTAATAATAGTTGATAATAACTTAAAACAAGTATACTAACAAGTTAATATGTCTTGACAAGTAATAATCAACTTATTATAAATAAAGGTATTATTCTATAAGGTAAGGTCTAGACTATGTTGAAAGTATTATAGTTCATTCAAGAGTAGCTAAAAGTATTTAAAGATTAGTTTACCTTTGTTTTAAGTTATAATTGACTTAAGGTTTACTTTATTTTACTTTAACAATATACTTCTCTTATATTCAAGGCCTTTAAAGTAATTATAAACCTTAACATATAACTCTTCAAAAGATAAAGTAGTCAAAGTATTATTAGTATAGAAGAAGTCTAAGGCTAAGCCTTTTAGTATGCTAAGAAAGGCTTTTGCTTAAGCTTGTTATAATATGTTAACTCTTCTACAAATATTATGAAAAATAATGAGTTTAAAGTCAAAGTTATCTTTGTTATTATTATACTTACTTTTTTTTAGTATATATCTTTACTAGGTTTACAAGCTTCTTCTTATACTCTTATACTTGATATAATAATAAAGAAGGCTTAATTTGCAAAGGAATATTCCTTACTTGTAATAAAGGTAGTATACTTAAGTATAAAGAGATATTCTTTACTTATAATAAAGGTAATAACCTTAAATGTATAAGTATATTCTTTACTTGTACTAGTAATAGTACACTTAAACATGAAGAGGTTTGTTGTTAAGTCTAAGCTTTAAAAGCTCTTAAAGTATTGTATATTTCTTCTTTATCTTCTCTTAAAGTACTAATTAAAAGTAGCTTTTTACTATTAAGTTTGTAATTGATCACATTTGAGAAAGTTTGATTATACTTTTGAATATATTTATTAATCTCATTATTAGTCCATTTTGTAAGTTCTTCCYTTTTTTAGTGTTTTAACTATTATATATAACATTAACATTTTGTTACTTCTAATCTATATTCCTTATACTTGTAAGAATATTCAAAAGGTTTTTAAGGTATTAATAATAATTCTTGTAAAAAAAGCTTTTGTAAAGTTGTAAAAGTCTTCTTTGAAAGCTTTTTATAAGTTATAATCAGTTTATTCTTTATCCTTATACTTATGTGTTATTTAGATTTAATATATCTATTAAGCTTTATAATAATTGTAGTAGATAGATTAAAGGCAAAATCAACAAATTAATCTTCAGAACCTTCTTCTTCTAAGTTGTCTATTATCTTAAGCCTTAGATCTTCTTTTTCCTTAATACTAAGTAAAGACAGAGTTTACCTTATAATAACCATAAGATTAAAGTTAAAAACAAGTTTAAAAGATGTACTTTTAAACAGTTTTAACTTGTTATTCAAAAGGTTTATAATCATTTAAACTGTTTACTTTTCCTTAGCTTAGATCCTTATGCTATAAGCCTTATAAAAGTTGAAGGTGTTAAAGTCAAAGGTATTGAAGATGTTAAAGTAAAGAGAAGTTAAAATAGAAGGAAGTCAAAGGTGTTAAAAGTACTTAAGGTATTAAAGTAAAAGGAAATTGAATTAAGGGGAAGTTAAAGTAAGAAGAAGTTAAAGGTACTGAAGTAAGAGGAAGTTAAAATAAAGGAAAGTTGAAGATGTTAAAGATGTTGAAGATGTTAAAGATGTTGAAGATGTTAAAGATGTTGAAGATGTTAAAGATGTTGAAGATGTTAAAGATGTTGAAGATGTTAAAGTAAAAGTAAAATAGAAAAAAGTTAATACTTTAATAAAAAGAATTCAAAAGTGATAAAGTAAGAGGTTTTAAGAATAAGAGGTTAAAAATACTAAGAGTACAAAAGTTGAAGATGTTATAATTATAAGTTAACTTTACTCTTGATTGTTAATTATACACTTTGTATATACAAGTTAAAGTAATAATAAGTAGTAAGTTGTACTATATAAAGTAAAAAGATATACTAAAACATAGAAAGGTATTTTAATAAGATGGAAAGTTATCTTAGTAAATGGTAAAGTACTTTAAAGAATAAGAAAATACTTCAAAAGATAAGAAAGTATTTTAATAAGTAATAAAATACTTTAAAAGAGGTAAATTGTATTAAAGAGGATAAAGGAACATACTAAGTAATTGTGAAGGTATAGAAGGAAGCTAGTTAAAGGAAATACAAATAAATGGATTTTGTTAAGAAGATATTAACTAAAGGTTTGAGAGTATGTAGAAATTGTAAGAGAAGGTATAATAAGCAAGAATTAAAGGATTAAAGGTTAAGGAGGTTATAAAGGTAAAAACCAGTAGTTTTGTATATGAATTGACTATACATTGCTAATATAAGTTTATGTTTTCAGAGTTAAAAGGATAAGCCTTGAATAACTTAATCAAGTTGTTCTTTAATGAAAAAGACCAAAGATCAAAGGTCTTAAAAACCTACTCTTAACAAAGGTTTAACATAAGTGAAATTGCTCTTTGGACTAGAGTTATCAAAGTAGTATAAATCATATAAGTTAACCTCTCTTTTCGAATTGATAAACTGTATGTTCTGTCTGATCTGTAAGATTTAACTGATCAGTGTTGGTTCACTTCTACGGTGAATGTACATCTCCAATATATGAAGGTAATATGTGTTGATATAATAGTTGATTGTTGTTAGCTATAGGTAAGTTTGTACTGCAGTAGTTATATGAGGAGTACTGCCGTGTAGTACTGCCCTCCCCTACCGCAACCGAACTAGCCTTATCTTATCTACACATGCACCTAATCTACACGTGATTCTAGCCTACATGTGACCATGCCAACAATAAGGTATAATTGAAAATGGTAAAATAGGTAAAATATAGACTGGCCAATCAGTCCAGACCGGACCAGACTGTGGGTTTTGTGAGGACCGTTTCAAGACCATGGTCTGTACAGTCTGAAGCTAAAATTTTGAGACCAGACCATGAGACTACAGTCCAGTCTGGCTTAAAAAATGAGGACCGAATATTAGTGTCAGACCGTACGGTCTGGTCTCCACGGTCTGGTCCAGCCAGACTGTACGGTCTGACGCTAATATTCCTTAATCAGGTAAAGCTTATTTCCAATTTAGGTTATATTACCGTTACGGTCTAGCGTTATGGTCTCACGGTCCAGACCGTACGGTCTACGGTCTGAGATTAAAATTTTGAGACCAGACCATGAGACTACGGTCTGGTCTGACAACAAAAGTGGGGACCGTTTCACGGTTCGGTCTCAAAACCTTGAGACCAAACCGTGTGGCTTACGGTCTCGCTTAAATTTTTGCGGACGAGACCGTGTGGCTTACGGTCTCGTCCGGACGGACCACGGTCCAATGCAACGGTCCGGCCAGTCTAATAATATTAACATATATAACTTTATACAACTTTGTTTGTATAAAAGGAGAAACTAATAATTTTGAAGATATTACAGATTATAACCTTAAACTAAAAGTTAATAATAAGGAAGTTACAACTAAATATATAATTCAAGTAAGTATAAAGATAGAAAAGTTATAAGATGAGATTGTAAATGTTATATAATTACAATATCAAGAAATATTATAATATAATTTATAATTTTACTAATAATCATATTCACAAACCTTATGTTTAAGCCTTAATCATCAACTTATATTGAATTTTCATGATTTATTACATTATCACCTTTATCTCTACTCCTTGTTTTACCATATAATTCTATAATAATATAAGCTTTATTTTCTAGCCAGATATTATATGTTAATTGATCTTTAATAAGTAAAAAGGCTAACATAGCATTATAATTATTAGAAAATAACTTAATACAAATTACCTTATCTATAATTGATATTCTCTCCTTATATTACTTTTAAAAAGTTAATATAGCTTTTGTTTTAGTATTAACTTCATTTATTCAAGTATTTGCTTGTTGATTTAGTATACTTAGTATATTGTTAAAACTAGAACTATTACCTCAAGTTCTCTTTTAGCTTAAATTATGTTTATCTTAGCTAATATCCTTCTTTTTNATTATTAACAATCATTATAAGAAGTTGTTAAGTAAACATAAAAGAGTTACTTTCTGATAAATCTTGAGAATTAGTGTTATTAACATTAAATTAATTTGTTATAGTAAAAGTATGTTCATTAGTTATTAATATCTTATTATATAATTCACAAAGATAATTGATATTCTAAAGGGTATTATATCAAAACTATTGTACTTTTAGCCTTGTTTATTCAAGTCAAAAAGGCTCTTAAATTGTCTGAATAGAATTACCTTGATCAAGTTATCTTATATACTGTCAAAAGTTGTAAAACGTTCATTCTTAAACTTAAAACCAGAGTATTCTTCTAGGAATACAAATTCCTTCTATTTTAAGTAGTAAGTTGTCTCTTTATTCTTTACTTGCTCGACTGAAATGATAACTGGACTAGTATAAATTATTTGAACTTGTTGGTGAACAGCTTCCTAAGCTTCTTTTTTNCCAACCTTGATCAGAGTACTTTCTTATCTGACTTTGCGATAATAGCTCTTCCAACAATGCTATGTCTATATCTGAGGTCTAAACCAAATGGTTTTTACTGTAAGATGATTGGTTATTACTTTGTGAAGGAGCAAAGATGTTTTATGTTGATTGAGAAGCTTCAAAATCTATATTTGCAACTGGCCAGAACTTGTAATTGGTGTTTTTACTACATGTGTTACGATTTTACGATAACATGCACTACCTCACTTCAGGACTTGAGCAAACCATACAAATTTCTATGGAGATGCTTAATCCTCATTCAGCCAAGATCATTACGCTTAGCTCTAGTTGCATACGTTAGTTAAAAGGCCAAGAAAAGGAGGGAAAAGGCTTTTTGCCCAAAAGCTGAATCCAAACGGGGCCTAAATTGTTGTTCAGCTGGAATGGATAAATTAGTTGGAGAGGTGCTATTAAAGAATATATTAACCTTTCACAAACTATGTGCAATATTCATCAAGTAAATATCCTAGCAATAATGTCATAAAACGGACGATAAGGCAAAGCATCAGACGTCTTATTCGCAAACATAACTGCATTTTCTCCTTGTCACGAGAATGTCGGACGCCGAGTCTTCCCGAAGAGTAGGATTTGCTTTTTGCAGTCCGAAAGTTAACGACAACCCGTCCTCGAACTATATTGAATTTGAGAGGTCCTTATTCAATGGATGTAGAAAGGAAAAGGTTTGAACTATTTAAAAGCCTCATATGTGGGCAACAGACTTCAATTTCCCCAAGCTCTAAGGGCCGCGAAGAACACGTCAAGGTGCTAAAACCTCCATTTCGTAACTGATAAGCGTGTAGAAGTTATTAACTTTGATAGATAATATCCTAATGCTTGATGAACTTGTGGGCAAAGTTACTTTAAGATAGAGATCAGAGGCTAGAAAATATGCATGAACAAGTTTGAAAGGGGTTGCTACGAATAATAAGACCAAACTTGTTTGTCGAAACCTATTCTCACACAATCAATGTGGGTGTCTAGCGGCTCTGAAGTTCATACAATCTTACAAGGCTTGTATTGCAGTGTGTAAAGATATTTGGTCTGAAATAATCGCTAGAGTTAAGAAATTATTGGAAGATGACAGAAGTTAGCTGAAAGCTACAAAAGNAAAAAAAAAAAGAATCCTCGCAGAGATACTTGTTAAGCTCAGCCTTACCCTATATCATTTTCAGACTGGGTGGTAATACAGCACGGCATACATGCATTCATATTGAGCACATCACCTAATAAATTGAATTTACATCCATACTTTGCCAGATAATTCAGATATATTGAAATAATTATGAAATACTTAGTACGTGCTACCATTTCTAAGGTTCCCTCTTTATAATGCCAGGAATAGGCTTGCGTGCATATAGAGGGCTTTATATAGAGATCCCAATTCAAATACGACTTTCTAATTATGGTATACCTCGGTAAGATACTGCACCTACTTATTCCGCTTCCTTTTCATTGCTAACTAAGATAGGGTTTATATTACCTAGCTCCCAATTCTTTTAACACGCCGAGTTATAGCAATTTAATCGCCTGTGGTATTCTTAGGAAACCATTATATTTATGAGACTGTTAGTGATCAGTAAAAATTTTTTACCTTGCTTCTCATCGGTTGCTTAACCGCGTCAATTAATATCTTAAAAGGCCAATACCTCGCGTTGAGAACTGCTGACGTAGAAATTATAATGCGCTACAAAAAANGGTCCTAAATACTGCTATTGAAATATCACCACCAGTGATATTTAGGAGTAATTAGGAGAAAAAAAAGGCTGTCGACGATTAACGGGCAGTTTCTTGACGGCTCGTTGTTTCTGCCAAACGTGACCGCCCTCCTCCTATGTAATCCCGATTTATAATCCACCACCCTCATCGACGTCGAAAATATCCCCATTTGCCCACCTCAATGGCATGTTTATAGAGAAGTTGTGCACTCTGCATACAACAGTGTATTGCTGTATATTTCCCGGGAAGAGTGCATACATATTCTGGTTAAGGGCGACACCAGCCACATTTCGAAGACTCGTCTCATATCACGTCTATAATGGTGCTAACAAGTTATCCTTCCGAGGAAGAACTCAGTTTAGGTAGGCCAAAGCCTCAAAGCACTGTTATTCCATTTTCTTATCGATGATTTTTTCTTTCTTTCTTTCAGGTGGCCAATTTCAATTCATTTCCATCCAAAACCCAGATGACGCCAAAGATCGCACAGCGAGGCGTCTAGCCCGTTCTCATGCTGTAGCCCGGGGTCTCGAGAATAAACGAAAGCTTCAGCAAAGCTCAGGTCATAATTTCCGTGTAGTGTCTTTCAAAGATGATCCTGGCCGACTTGTGAATAAAAGAAAACGAAACCAAACTTTAGTCGTGTCACCACGCTCCCTCTCCGCATGTGCGCCCGGCCCGTTCCAAATGCTTGCTGCAGAGTTGCCAAGACTGGAGGTATTATTGCATAGCCACCGTAAGATATTTGCAAACGTTCAGAATTACCCGGCACAGGCTTACATGGAATGGTTCAGACAAGGCCCAACAGGCTACGGAACCGGTCTTTAGCGTTTCAGACGAGCTTGTGCTCCAGAACTTCCGCTCAGTTCTTCGAAAAGGGCTAGATGATGATGAGGATCACGCTCTTCTGAATGCCGTCATGCTCACATTTGCATTTGGGGTCACGGCTAGTGGCATCGACAGGGAGTGTCTCGGGTACCAGAGTGAGGCTCTGAGCTCCATTCGTCAAAGGATGAGTTTTCCGGATAGAGCTACGTCGGAATCGACACTAGGGGCTATTCTGCTGCTTGCTGGTATAGAGGTCTGCATAACTTTCTCTTTGATATCCCCAAATTTGGTAGGCACGCAGCCGCAAAAAGCTGACCTTTTCATGATACAGGCTCGGCTTGGAATGCCGCGTCAAGTTCAACTTCACATGGGAGCAATATTGCAGCTTCTTAACGTATGTCAAACAAAAGGTGTGTATTTAAGTGACAGTATTAAACGTGCCATCTTCTGGTGAGTGACAATACGACGTTTCTTGACGGCTCATTCTTACATTGGTCAACAGGCAAGACTTGAATTCCTCCGTCATGACGGGGTCGAGCCGAGTTGTTGATCACACAACCTTTTCAGAGCTTCACTGGAAAAGAGATCCTTTCTTGCCAAATTTCTTTATCCTGCCGCCTGGGTTCCAGGCCCTGTCCAATTTACTAGGTGAGGAGTTCGTCGAGGTGCTCAAGGACATCTATGCATTGCAATGCATCCGAGACTCTGCCCTTTTCGGCAGAGAGGATGTAATATCGATGGCACATATTGATAATCACCAAGCATCCATCCAGTCGAGGCTAGTGAGCTTACCAAATCAATCTTCTATCTCAGAGTGTTGCCATCTAGCAGCATATCTATGCTCAGCTATGCTGCGCTGCAAAATGTGGCGTACTTCAACCATTCCCGTAAGTCAGCCGCATGGATTGCGTTCTCCGTCACGCCTGAGTCTCTTCTCGGGTTGTGCTGACTTTGAATGTCATAATTAGTCCCACCTTTCATTACAGCTGCTCTGCAAACTACAACAAGTGAACGACGACCTCTTATGGGACGATCGGCCGGATTTGCTAGCTTGGCTCCTCTACATCGGCGGGGCTTTTGCCCCCAAGGGAACTATACGATCGGATTACATGGTACTGTTGCGCTTGAACTGCAGCAGGCTTAAAGGCTTGTATAAATCATGGCCGGAATTGCTTGAAATCCTAAAGCAGTTCATTTGGTCAGAAAAAGCATTTATGGCGCAGGTTAAGGCGTTTTGGGAAGAAAGTTCCGTCTAGACTACTCCGAGGACTATATTTTAGTCAGGCGAGGAAGCNTTCCGCCTGGGAAGGGTACACAATTGGGTAGGCTGTCCACCGCCATAGTTCACCTTGCTAGTTATGGTAAGTTCATGTAGCGTTGTATAAACAAGCAGCAGGACTATCCAACATTCACCCCATGGTATTATACCGAACATTTCCAAAATTCTTTGTTCATGTACACAAGCCTTCTCCGGCTTTGCTTTTCTGACTTGGTTATCGGCCGCCATGTCAGCTCAACTAAGGGATAAGATGAAGTCGTGGAAAGAGAGAACCGTGATATACAACAGTGAACATATATACTGGGACGCTAGCAAAATAAACGTCGATCAATGGGCATATTAGTAGATTTACTTACTCTGTTGTATGATTAGAAAATCTCAGTGTTCAGACCTTTTATGACGACTTATTATCTGAATCCTTGACAATGCACACTTCCTATTTGTAATCGGCTGATGACGACAGATCTTAGAGCAGAAGTTGGCGGGTCTTTCCGCGTCTAGTAAAACTGTTGATTGGCCAAAGCAAGCTTGGACTATACCTGGAAAGGGTAAGTCAAGCTCACTTGCCGCCTTTCCCTAATTGGAAGCATCTCTGTTCCTTTCTGGGAAGTATCTCTCTGCCATAATTAGTTAGAACCATTCCTGGAGGACATCGCATTCATCCGACGACTTCCATTGAACGACGAGTACAAATACTTGGATATCCTCGAATTCGTAAGTCTCAAGATTTTCATCCTCTTGTGATACTCAAAAACGAGCGTTCAGAAATTTTTGATATCCTTTGACCATGCCTCAATCTCAATCGCGTCTGTTCAAGCCGCTGAAGATAGGCGATGTAGAAGTGGCGCACCGGATCGGGATGGCTCCGCTCACTCGCTTTCGGGCGACGGACGACCGAGTGCCGACGCCCTTGATGAAGGAACACTACGGCCAACGGGCTGCTGTGCCCGGCACCTTGATCATCACCGAGGGAACCTTCATATCAGCCAGCTGTGGCGGCTTGACCAATGCACCAGGATTTTGGCGCGAAGACCAAATTGCGGCCTGGAGAACCATCACCGATGAAGTCCATAGCAAAGGATGCTTCATATTCTGCCAGCTCTTCGCGATGGGCCGTGTTGCGCATGTCGAAGTAGCCCGAAGAGAGGGCATCGCCATCGTAGCACCTAGTGCCATTCCGGTCGAAGAAGGCGCCGTGGTGCCACAGGCCATGACCATCGAGGAGATCAAGCAGACGATCCAGGATTTTGTAGACGCTTCGAAGAACGCCATCCAGGCGGGATTTGACGGCGTCGAAATCCACGGTGCCAACGGCTACCTCCTCGACCAATTCATTCAAGACGTCAGCAACAAACGTCACGATGAGTACGGCGGGAGTGTGGAGAACAGGTCGCGCCTTCTCGACGAGGTGATCAAGTCTGTCGTCCATGCCATCGGTCCACAACGTGTCGGGCTCCGCCTGAGTCCCTGGAGTACGTTCCAAGGCATGCGAATGGAGGATCCGATCCCGCAATTTACGGATGTCATCAACAAAGCCTGCCAGTCAGATATTGCATATCTTCACCTCGTGGAGTCACGGATATCTGGCGGCGTGGATAACTACGATAGCCATGACCGACTCGATTTTGCATACAATCTCTGGAATGGACCTCTCCTGGTTGCTGGCGGGTATACGCCGCAGGAGGCACAGAAACTTGTGGATGAGAAGTATCCGGACAAGGACATCATAGTCATCTTTGGCCGATATTTTATTTCCAATCCGGATCTTGTATATAGGATTCATGAGGGTCTGGAGCTCAATGCGTATGATAGAAAAACTTTTTNATGTCTGCAAGTCACCGGTGGGTTATTCGGATTACCCGTTCAGCAAGGAATATCTAGCAGGCGGACGAGAATGGCCCAATTGATTTAGTTTTGGAGACATATAGAATAGACAAAGTTTAGCTATAGGCAATAATAACTTTGAGAATTTAGACTCATTTCTTTCACCTTTACCTCTACACATGAATTTCTAATACTTAAAAGCTACACCAATTCCGAGCTCTCTACACTCAGCATCATGTGTATTTGAGTATTAATATTTGTGGTAGAGAGAAATTGAATAAGCACTTGACAAATTGAGGCTATGAGTTCGTATACGACGAAGTTGAATTTATGACGGCAAGCGGGAGAGGCTCGGACGTCGTTTCGTGCGGCTGTTGTTGGCAGGGACTTTCAAATCGCCTTTGTGCGCATCATCCTTGTAAAAGGTGGACAGGGGAGCCAGAATCGACTCTTTGCTCAACGTCATCACCATCCTGAGAGGTTAAAAGAGGTGGCCATATTCAGGGTACCAAGAATTAGCAACATCTGAAAAATAAACAATAGAAAAATGGTAACCGAGTCGCAAGAAATAGGAAACCCCTAAGTTTTCGAGGAAGATTGGTAATTGAAAACTTTGATACTAGTTGGAGATAATAGTGTAGCCAGTTATTATCTAGTAAACTAGGTTTGTAATCAGAATTAGTGAAATTGGGTTATAAATGGATCTTTTACTAGTTATCAATATCGGGCTTTAATTGTTCCAGGCTAGCCTGTTAGAGCGTTTGCTTTTGATGATTAAAAATATATTCAGCTTAAAACTTCTTATCGAAAGCATAAGCTGGTTCTGGGGATTTTTTATCTTGATATCTAATTGTTGGCTCGCTCGGAAGGCGCAATTTTATCGCAAACCAACCACCCAGGGGCGGTTGGTGCCAAAACTCGTTCCGTCGCCAAAACTCGTTCCACTTTCGCGTTTTTCCACAACATTGCTTTCGCGTACCTCCATTGCGTGTTATACTGTAAAACCCATACAATCTCAAAATAAAATACATTTTGGCGATGAACAGGATTGATTCTACAATGACTGAATCTCATGCAAAGCGACTTCAAGATGCCCTTGAGTAGTATTTCAAGAACCAAGACTCTGATGATCGCGCGACTGTTACAGCTACAGCACGTATATTTCAGCTTAATATTTCCACCTTAAGAAAGGCCATTCAACGTCAATTGACTCCTGCTTTACCATCTGTACAACCTGAAGGACGTCTTGCCTTTTTGAAGCTATATCAACGCGAAGTGTTATTGGCCCATATTTGCAATTAAGCATACGACGGAAACCCATTGAACAGAGCCATGGTAATACAGGCAGCTACTCATCTTAAAGGCAACGGGAAAGAGCCATCTATGACATGGTTACGGAGGTTTATTAAGGACAATCCAACACTTCATGTTATTACAACTAAACCAATCGAAAAGGAGTGAATTCAAGCTCAAGATAAGGAGGCTATTAAGTAGTGGTTCTTGAAATATGAAGATCTCAAGTGGGAGAATAAGGTAGAAAGGCATAATATATATAATATGGATGAAACAAGCTTCCGTGTTGGTGTGACCCCTGGAGAAGAAGTAATAATACCAATTGAAATCAAAGAGGTATTTGAAGTAGATATATTTTCATAGATACTTCTTTATACTAATATATTATTAGCTGTATGAAGGTACTTTCCAAAACCACAAATCTCTTACTGTTATAGAATGTGTCTTTGCCGATGGTATAGCACCTATTCCACCAACTATTCTTGTAGAAGATGTATGGATTATGGAAAGTTGAGTATAACAAAACCTTCATAAAGATGTATATATTCTTCCTTCTGAAAAAGGCTATACAATTAATGAAATTGGAGTACTATGGTTATGTTATTTCATTGAATATTCCCAGGCAAAAGAAGGAGTTTGGTGTCCACAACGACATATATATCTTAATCCTGAAACAAATCAACCAATAGAAAACAAGATTCTTCTTGTAGATGGCCATGAATCTCATGAATCAATTGAATTCGTTGAATTGGCTAAACGATATCATATTATCCCATTTCAATTTCCATCACATCTTACCTATATTATGTAACCTTTAGATGTAAAGGTATTTCGGCCATACAAACACTACTATAGAAGAGCTGTCCATAAGGCACTTCAACGCCTTAAAACTGAATATTCAGTTGAATCTTTTCTCCGTGATTTAGCTGATATTCGAAACCATACCTTTATGGAAACAACTGTACACCATGCTTTCCGTGAAAGTGGTATGTGGCCAATTGAAGTTCAAAAAGCTCTTTCCAAGCTACGAGTTTATTTTATACCTGATCGCCTACTAGAGCCAACTCTTCCTCAGCTTCCTGCAACACCAAAAACCGCATGCCATAGTATTCAGAGCTTGGAAACGCTTGAAACTCGAATTCCAGAGGTATTTTCTAATCCTTCAGCTTGACAACACTTATCTACGATCAAAGGCACAAAGTTCGTTCTGGATTATTTGGACCTTACTCGAGTTGAGCAATCAATCATGATATCAAGCTGGAAAGAGTTAACTGAAGCCAAAGCACGAAGCAGGAAACGAATAACCAAGTCTAAAGATGGTGGACATGTATTTGACCTCCGGGAGAAGATTATACAGAAAAANGCAAGCAGAAGAGGCCATACTACAAAAACAAGCTAAAACCATGCAACGAAAACAGGACGCTCAGATTAAGAAGATATATCTTGAAGACTTGAAGGAATGGAAGA